>JAESVK010069866.1:2224-18479 GCA_017140935.1 Hamamelis virginiana
TTTTTTTTTTTTTTTTTTTAAATATATCCATTGTCACTCTTTACTAGGAAGACTAAAATTATCTCACCCTTTCCCTAATCTCCTTCCCCGATCTCCTCTCTGTCTCCTCATCATCTCTTTCTCTCCTCATCTCTTTCTCTCCATGAAAATGGTGATCGAAACCCACAAAACCCACAAAGAAGATCTCTCTATCTCTCTCACTCTTTCTCTCTCCCTATCTCGTTCTCTTCTCCCATTCTCTCGTCTTAGAGTCGGTGGCATGACTGGCGGCCGATGATCGGAGCGGGGGCCGATGATCAGAGCGGCGACCTATTTGGGTTCTGATCCGCAAAAATCGAAAGAGATGATGGGTTCTGATCAGCGTAAACGAGTGGGTTCATGGCTTTGGAGGTCTGCTGCGGCGACATAGATGATGGAGGTTTGCTGCGGCAACACCACTGAAGGCAATGAGGTAAGTTTGCAAAAAATGTTTTGATTTTTTTCATTCTCTGCCTGCAATGACTGGTTCGACTTCTTGAGTTTATTTTTTATTTTATTTTTCATTCTCTGTTATTGTTTGTTTGCTGAGAAAATAGCTGGGAAAATGACTGGTTCTTCTTGACTTTTTTATTTTTATTTTTCATTCTCTGTTGCTGTTTGTTTGCTGAGAAAATGCTGGGAAAGTGAGGGAAAGTGAGGGGAATCATCCAACCATTTTGTTGGTTGATGAGGGCAGTATGGACTTTTGATCCACTTTGCTTAGTTTAGATGCTGCTACAGTTTCCTTCAAATTTGGGCAAATTTGAATACCTACTGTAGCTCCTTCAATTTTGGAGGAAGGGTTTGGATGCACCACTGGAGTGGTTTTTTTGCTTCAAAAGCATTCATTTTGGATTTGGCTTTGGCTTTAGATGTACTATTGGAGATGCCCTAATGCTCATCTCTCCCACATCCATACTCTTCAAGAAGTAAGCTTACTTTCCATGCTCTTTCATTGAATCATTGATGTCTAGATGCTTTGATATTGATCTTCGGATATTGTTTGATGACTTGTGTTCATGAAATTTGTATTTGGCAAAGCTTGGGAGCCCCATTTTACTAGCTTCACAAGCTTGAAATGTTGCCCACCAAGTGTTTGATAAAATTCCCAAGAGACTAGAATTTGATTTTTTTTTATTTAAATTTCTCATGCCATGATCCAAATATGTTTCAAATATCATTTGGATACCTCCAAAAACTTCATGACAAGTTTTCACAATCTTTTTCAAAAATGTGCATATTGGGTGTTTGATAAAATGCCTAAAGGAGGCCATTTTCAATTTTTCAAATCAATTCATCATATCATGCTTTTTCAAATGTTTTCAAAATAATCATATCAGGATAAGTTTTCAAAACACTTTAAGTAATGCACATATCAAAAATTTGCATGAATTAAGACTTAGCTTATTTTTCAAAACATTATTGCATAAAGTGTCATTTTCATGACTTTTATTCAAAACTTTTGCTAAGTTTTTATTTCATGATTTTCAAAATTCTATTCTCTTAGTATTTTTATTTCCAATTCAATTTTTATGAAAAGAAGTCATATGGTATTTTAAATGAATTATGCTAATTCTTGATGTAAAATTGAAAATACCAAAATTAACTACATTAATCATGGTATATATATTTTTTTTTGAATAACTCATAATTGACAAACCATTTAAGAAATAAAATTTGAACATTTTTTTGAAAATATGTCATTTTGTGAATTAATTTTGTATTCTTGATTCAAAGAATTAGCATAACGTATCTTTATACCTCTAATCCATTAATCTTTATCTTTACAGCCAGAGTTCGACATCAGGACTCGGTCATCCCTTCAGGGCATTATTGGATGGTGGGCTAGGATGGACACTCTCCAACCTTATGTCAAAGCCACTATCAGAAGACTTGGCTTTAGAGACTTCATCGACTCACTGTGGATTGATACTATGGACAGACAGGCTCTGATGGCCTTATCTGAGCTTTGATGGGACACCACCAACACTTTCCACTTTGAGTTTGGGGAGATGACTATGACTCCTCTTGATTTCACCATGATCATAGGACTTTCCATTGGGGGTCGCCCTTTGGATTTTTATGAAGATGCAAGCAAGAACTCGACTTACCTGGATACCTTTCTTGGGGCAGGCGATATTGAGATCGTGAAAAGATCAGTTCGCCGAAACACTCTTTTTACCACATTCAGCAATATGCCTGAAAGAGGAGATCCTGACCACATCGTGCGGGCTTTCCTTCTGTACTTGTTTTCCTGTACTCTATTTGTAGGCACTGCTGATTTGGCCTCTTTAGTCCTTTTTGCCAGTTTGGAGGACATTGACACTATTCCTCAGTATGACTGGGGTGGTGCTGCCTTGGCCACCATGTACAGGACCATGTGCTGTCGGTCTCAAGGGGTATGCACTGACTTTGGAGGCATGGGATTCATTTAGGAGGTATACTCACTTATTTTTAGAAAATATCATAAACTTCCCTTCACTCATCTTCTAACAATACACTTGTTCTGCAGGTATGGGCTCATGAGTACCTTGACTTGAATAGCCTCATACTGATTGCTAATGACTTTTCCTGGCCAACCCTCGCTAGATATGCCCCAGATAGGCGGGTGAATGCCATTGCCCATAGGCATGATTATGCTTACAGTCGTGCCTTTTTTGCAAGATTGCGCTCTAATAAGGTAACAATCTTCATTCCTGCTTACCTTTCTCAGTGCTCAAACTTTCTTTAATATACATTGTCCTCAGGTTAGGTGGAACCCTTGGCGTCATTGGAATGGTACCATGCATACTCGACTTAATTCTGTGATCGAGATGTCACATAAGAGAATCTTGTTCGAGGGGCCTTCTGGCAGGTACTGGTACCATGGGGAAAGAGTGCGTGCCCAGCTTTGTGGGTCTTATTTAGTTACCCGTGTGCCTCATGCACCTCCTTCTTCTATGAGACATGCTGATAAATTAACAAACCATGCTTTAGCAGACGCTATGGCTGGTGTATTTGCGGATGCTTTCCATCGTCCGCATGAGGATTATCGTACATTCTGTCAGCGCTATCTGATGCGTCCACTTGTATCAGGATTTCCACCTGCTAAGGTATCAAATTTTCTCTTGACAGCCTTGCCTCTTTTCTATACATTATTCTTCATATCTCTTTATTTGGCAGGGTCGTCGAACCCGAGGACATGCTTCCCATCCTACAGCTACTGCGGCTCCTAGTGAGGGCGAGTCTTCATCTTCTGCTCCTTCTTTGCCACCTGTCCCCTGGCAGGTGCAAGTCATCGAGGATGGTAGCTTTGTTCAAAGACCAATCACTCGAGTGCCTTATAATGAATACCCACACATTGATCCTTCTTACACTTCGGTAATTATCATACTTTCACCCTTTGTCATATGTGTGAAAGGATCTGTGAAAAACACAGACATGGATGCGCAGCGGAAGAGGGTAAAAACAAAACTTTTCTGTTTTAATAAAAACATCCATGTTCACAAAACCTCCAAGAACGATACAAGCATCGGATCATATATATATAAATAAACAGTTAATCAAAGCATATAAAAACTCACTTTGATTGTGTTCTTCGGTGTAGGAATCCTTCGAGTTTCAAAAGCATGAAACCTCCAAAGCGTATCCACACGAGAGCAAGACTCCGAGAGCTTCTCTAGTCTTCCACAACCCTTTGTGGCAAGCTAGAATGGAGAGGGAGAGGAGAGAGAATTCGGCCCTAGGGTTTCCTCTTGACCTAGAGTGTGTTAAACACTCTTATTTATAGACTTTCTCCTCTTTGGGGGGTGTTTGGTTACTAGTGCTAGCATGACCAATCATCCTCGAATAGAGTAATCCTATTCTCGGTTAGTATTGACTTTTAATCAATTAACGTTTAATTATTAAAGTCAAACAAACGCCATGATAGGATTCCCCTCTCTCAAGCTTAAGGAACTCACTTACTCTCTATTGTGTGTGACCCTTTGGGTTCACCCTAACCTAGCAGTGACAGGGACATCTCTATGTCTCCCAAAAATAGAAACTTTCTATTTTAAGGTTCAATTGGAACGATTCCAATTTTGCCCTCATTGATAACACTTTATCAATAGGCTTTCACTGGTCATGAGTGACATCTAGCAACATATCATGACATACCCTAGGTTTAGGTGAATAGCAGAACTATGTGAACCCTTCATGTTATTTAATCCTTCATCCCCTAATGTCACAGTTAAGATAATAGGTATGGTTTTAGTCAAACCCTATCTTAACCACTTGATATCTGTTCCACAAAATATAATCTCAATAAGGTAATCGCAGTGAAACTCTTTTCACTGTTTACCTATCACTCTGGCCAGAGATTCCCTTTGAGAATTATCTTTGTGAACTTATCCTGACATTCTCTCTCATATAACTGAGAGTGATGATCCCTTATTGCACACTCATCCATCTTCATGCATAACTCATTAAAGCCAATAAGCACCGATTACAACCTAATGGTTAAGGCCGTACGAGATACTATCAAACTCTAGCAACCTATGCACAAGACAGCTATGGTGTCTCAGGTCTAAGGATTACCAAATAAATGGACATAACACTAGAATATTCCTTTGACAGAACTACCATAGGAATACTCTTTGCAGATCATGTTCAGTGTACATATTCTCTAATATGCACCCACAGATTAACCTAAGTGTCACTACACTGATAGGAAAGACTACCTATCCTCCATATGAGTTGGTTTAAATCTGTGCTACTCTTCATACGGTTAATTAAATATCCACTTTAATAAACCTTTGAGTAGGAACTCTTTTAGAATAGATGTATATGAGAAATATCAGTCTCTCTATCTCAACTCTTTGAGATGCATATTTCTCTTATCATTTATTCATGGACCTTATCATATATGTTAGAACATATTAGATAAGTTATACCTTCCATATATAGATAATATGAAACTCAATATACCCTTTAGGATTGGTTTTAGGGCATACTTCTAACAATGTGGCTTTCTCTCTCCTAACTTTTTGAATCTTTCGATCTTTTAGGTGCCTGTACCATATGTTGAGGAGTGGTTGGCATACAGTGCATCATTGACTAGGGAACTTCAAAGCATGAATCTTGATGCACACAATGCGAACATAACTGCACAGGTAATTCTCTCTCTACTCTTTCAATCACTAGTGATCTCATTCTTCACCAATCTTACCTAATCTTTGGGTTTGCAGGCTTCAAGCCATCCTTCACAGGAGCACCATGGATCAAGAGGGGATCATGAAGCATCGAGTTCACGGGGAACGAGGAAATCATCCCGGCGGAGATGATTTTGTACTATTAGGCCTATAGGAGGCCTGTTTAGGGTTTTCTATGTAATTCTTTCTCTATGTATGCACTGAAAACCCTGAGTGGCATGTAATTTTATCCTAATGAGAATACAAATATGTTTCAATTGCTTTTTTGGTTCAATTTTAACTCGAAAATGGGCAAAACTGACGAAAATTGAGCGAAAAGTCAAACCGGGTGTCAAAAGGTCTTGAAAAAGTCAAAATTAGGCAAAAATTGGGATCAGGGATGGATGACCATCCCTCCATGGACGGTTGGCCGTCCCTAGGGGACGGTTGGCCGTCCTTTGGAGGATAGTCATCGACCCTGGTTCACCTTTTTTGATTATTTTGACGCTTTTTAACTTTTTGAGTGTCCTATTTCGCTTCTAACTTGATTCTTTTGCCAAAAAGCTATAAAAACATATCTCTAGGCTCATTTTCATTACACTAAACACAATGGAAGCTCTCAAGTTGATCATCAACCTATTCATAGCAAGAATGCGGGCAGAAGACAAAAGGGTGTTCGAACGATTAGGCTTGTCTTCGTGGTTCGTTCTCTGTCATGTAAAGCTTGAAAACAAACTTCTCAACTCTGTGATCCACTTCTGGGACTCTGATCTTCATGTATTTCGCTTTAACTGTGAAGAGGTATGTCCTTTATTTGAAGAGTTTTGTGCCTTGATGAATATCTCTGTTAATGGTCCCTTCATCTTTCCTACGATTCGTCGAAGTTACTTCCAAACTTTTTCTTCTCTCTTTGAACTCTTACCTAGGGAAGCTTCTTCATATATCCATGAAAACTCCATTAATCTTCTCAAACTAGCTTTATTTTTCTTGAGGGAAGGGGGAAAACCACTAGCTCTTCATAGGCCTACCCAGTACGCACTCGCCTTGTGCATAGTGGGTTGTTTCCTTATTTCGAACGGAACCATTCTCATACCCATTGAAACATGTGAACTCATTTTGCCATTGTCACAATCTCATAACATCATCCCACTGGTGCTAGCTGAAACTCTAAATGGGCTTGACCACTTTCACTCCAACTCAGCTTCTTGCATTAGGGGTAGCCCCATTCTTCTTCAGATGTGGTTGGTTGAGAGACTAAAACTGATTACTCCTTATGACGGGCCTAAACACTTGTCCCACAACTACTGTTCATGTAAGCTTTTGTTTTTTGAGCATCGCTCGATTCTGGATATGATCATCTTCTTCTCTTCTCTGACTTGGAGGGATATTCAGTGGCATGTGGCTATATAGGATTGTGGTGAAGAGTATGTACTACATACTTTGGGATGTTGCCAGGTGAAGCTTATGGGCCTAAAGCATACATCATTTTACTGGGCTTCTCGGGTGCTTCGCCAGATGGGCCGTGCTCAAATCAATCTCCCTCTCAAAGGACATGTTCATGGGGTAGAGGTGGCTACTCCTTCTTTGGTATCTTGGGCTATGAAGAAATGAGTTTCAGGTTTATGTATGAGTCAGGTAGGAGATCGCAATGGGCCTTTTAGGCTTGATGGGGAATATCGGGTTTGGCTCAAACAAGACTTGGGTTTGAAGGTGCAGGCTATGAAGGATAAGGTTCAAAGCCTCATTTATGGTTTTCGAGTCACAGCTCAGTCAGCGGGTCCGTCACTTCCACCAGATGCATCACGAGTTAAGAGAAATAGAGAAGATGAGAATGAAGCCCAAGCCCGCGGAGCGAGAAGGACTTAGAGTAGATTAGGGATTACTTTTGCTTTTCTAAGCAATGTAAGATTTGAAGAAAGTAGGAATTATGAACACACGTGGCATGTAATAGATCTTTAAAAAGGTTTCTACCCTTTATGGATGAATAAATATCAATTTTATTAAAATCTCAACAAATAATCCTTTAATAATTACAATTGAACCAAACTCTTGGTGTCTTTACAAGAAATAAACCGCACCCAAAGTAACTTTATGGGTTGCCTACGTATCCCCGTCCTTGATACAATGCTTTATCATTTTTCTCTAACTCTTTGTGATATTTGGGGAATCAGGTCTTCGTAGTTCATGAATCAAATTGAAGAAGTCCATTTTTTCTCTGTTTTTTTTTACTTGCTCTAACTTTTGCCTAAGCAGCCTTTTCAGGTTTTCTACTTAGCGAGATTTTTATTATTATTATTATTATTTTTTATTTGAATACCCTAACTTTTGCCTAGGCAGCCCTTTCAAGTTTTCTACCTAGCGGGCTTAAATTTTTTTTTTCTCTTTCTAAATTTGTGAGATAAGGAAACTTAATCCTCTTCTAAATTTAAAGACAAATAGCCCCGCTTGATAGCGCTTGATTAATGGTGCACAGACCTCACATCTTGGTTCATATTCTCTTCTTGGGATTAAATCTTCTTCTTTTTCTAAGCCCCGATGTACCATATTTTCTTTTTCTTGAGTGGCTTCGAATGCCAATTATTTATACTTTTTTTTCTTTTTTTTTCTCTTTTTTTTTTGGAAGCCCCATTCTTTGGGAGGAGCCCCACCATTGAATCTTCATCGCATGATCTAATTTTTTCTATTAAAACCTCTTCCAAATCTTTTTGATCTTTCCCGAGTATGAGTATATCATGGGTTGATACAATTTGGGAAGAATCAGCCCCTAGTTACTAATCTATCCTATTTCATCTCTTCATCTTCATCTTTCTTGACTTCTTCTTGGTCCATCTTAATGAAGGTGAGGTCACACCATATCGATGCCATTACAGGGCATATTGTCTCTAAACTTAAAAGTTTCACAAGTTTGCTTTAAGCATGATACCCGATTGATTTCTTTTTTCTTGTGAGAAAATTATTGGCTCAATCTTAATTATCTTAGACAAGTCATTTGTCCCTAAATCAATTGATTCCAATTAATTCATGTAGGTTGATTGTCCCATATTCCTTTGCTCAACGTGCTCCAGAGAGACATTTTTCTTAAGATTTATATCAATGCCATAAACATTCACAGAGGAAGACAATGCAAAGAAGATGCAGAAGAGAATTTTTTTTTTTTAACTCGATGGGAAATGACAAAACAAAGAAATCCTAAACAACGAATCACCCTAGTCCCACAAGCGGGCTAGGGAAACACTTATTATTGAAAATGAAAACTGAAATCCTACACTACTCAAAGAAAGTACAAACAAAATCTTAAAAGCTACTACTCGGCAAAAACAGGTTTTCATCTTTCATGGGCTTTCACTAAGGTTCTTCGTCAAGGGATCCATTGGAAAGGGGTGTGGTGGTGGGCTCAAGCTAACTGATTGGAGAAATTAGATGGTGAGACAACTTTGCGGTCAATCAGATCTTGGATTTCATGGCGAAGGCGGTAGCATTGGTTGGTCGAATGGCCCAGGTATTGATGAAAATTGCAGTACTCATCTCCATTGAAGGATTTGGGTATGGACTTAGGGAGAAGCCTTGGCTCGAGGGGTTGCAAAAGGTTTTGATCTTTCAATATCTCGAGGATTTGATCCAACGACATGTGGAAATCAGCAAATTGGCGGGGTAGATTTTTTTTATTGGAAAGCAATGTGGGTGGGATAATGGTATTGACTTCATCACTTGACTCTTCTTCGAAAATGGTTCGTTGTCTTTTGAGAGATGGTTCGACTTCGATGGCTTATTTAGCAAGGGCGTCTTCGACTTGGGTTCCAGCCCCAACAAGAGCTTTAAAATTGGGGAAGTACTGTGTGAACAGATACTTGTGGTTGATGGGTAATAAGCTCTTGAGTACCATCTAGATTTGTTCTTCATCGGCTGGTCGGTTGATCATCTGAGAGGCCTTAGCCCTCCACCTCATAATAAAAGCTGAGAATGTCTCATAGGGTTCTTGCTTGGTTGTTTCCAAATCACGATGAGTGACATCAATTTCTGTATTGTACTGGTAGTGGCTAATAAACTCAATGCAAACGTCCTCCCACGTCTTTATCTTAGACTCATCCAAATGTAAGAACCATTTCAAAGCAGATCCGGTAAGCTACTCATGTAACATTTGGGCTAGTAGCTCATCATCGGCCCCACGAGGATGCATGTCTCTCACATACATCTTTAAATGGATCTTAGGACAACCCATCCCATCAAACATTTCCAATTCCGGCATCCTGAAGTGGCTGGGTAAGCGGGCCTTCGGGAACAAGGAAAGTCCATCAAGTCATCAGACCTTCGGAATCCTTTTAGAGCTTTTTCCAGGGCTTTAATCCTATTATTCAGGAGAATAGGCTCTTCAACGAGATATGAAGGATTTTTGGGTTGAGGATTCTTATCCAGGTCCATGGGCTTGACGGATTCAAAGATGGGCTTAGGCTTACGAGATGATTCTCCTATTTCAGCCCCATTCTTTTCAGATAGATCTTGGGTTGCTTTTAGGGCTAGGAAATCTTTGGCCATTTGAGCTAGGGCTTCCATTCTTTCCTTGGAGGACATGGTTATAGCGGCAGCAGTAGGGGAAACCTCGCCGTTGTTAGCCATATCGGAATTAACAGATGAATTAACACTTAACCCAGGCCCACTAGAGTCAACGATCCAAGCCAGAATGCTCTAAAAAGAGAAGAAAATTTTGAAATCAATTTAAAGCCCCATGATTGCTTTTTTGAAAAAGGATGATATTTTACAAAACTCACAAAGCCCCTACTTTCTGGGACATTCCTTTAAAAAGGATGAAAGTTCACACCAAAAGCACGTGAGGTGGACTAGGGAATCTTAGGGAAAGAAGCCCCTAGTCAAGACACTCAGGATGAATAGACCTATAGAACATGGGCTTGAAGCCCGCACAATTCTCACTTTCTATCTCTAAGGCCTAAAGGCATCCAGCGAACACTTGGTAGCATAACGCTACAACGGGCCAAAGCCCACAGTGATGGGGCAAGCCCCAGATTGGTACCTCAATCTCCTAAGAGACTTTCCTAAAGGTAACAAAAGAGAAATAGTCCTAATTGCCCCACAATCTAAGGGTTCTACACTTATCTTGCTCAAACATATAAGGGCAATTGAGGAAAATTCGGCAGCATAATCCTACCATCGGGGTAAGTGGAGAGCTGAAGGGTATAGGGATTATACTTCCGATGGGTACCCCAAACAAAGATGAATAATGGTCAAGGACCGCTAAACTTTCGAGATCATGGGCCTAAGGCCCACACAAAGATCACTTCCTAACCACAAGGCCCACAAACGGGCACAACAACTCAGTAGCAAAACACTACAATGGGTCCAGGCCCAGGAACAAAGAAGGGATAAGGATTATACCTTTGGCAACTACCCCAACCTTTAGGACACTTTCCTTATGGGTTACGAGTATTCATCGAAGGTGTAGACCTAAAGATCCTACTTTAGACCATGAACCTAAAGCCCACACAAATCTCACTTTCAATTTACAAGGCCCCTAAATGGACAAACGGTCTAAAAGCATAGGCTGAAAGCCCACGCACCAATCTCTCCTCAAACACTCTCACATTCTATCCTATGAAGATGGGCCTAAAGCCCAGGCAAGAATATCATAAAAAACTCCTAAACTCACATCTTAATCTTATTGCAGGCCTATACCTTCCATCTAAAGAGTATGGGCCTAAAGCCCACACTTCAAACTCACCTAAGGCCTATAAATGGACATCACTATTCGGACAGCATAACACTACCACGGGCCTAAGTCTAAGGATATGTAGGGTACTAAGCCTTCATCAAGTACCTTAACTCTTTTGAGACACTTCCCTTAAGAGTTTAGGGCATTTCATAAGGTCTAGACCTACAATCCCAAGTCCTAGTGGTTCTACACACTTCACAATCATGGCTCAGACAAAACCGGGGGGAAAATCCGGCAGCATAACATTACAAAAGTGTGTGATCAGGCGATATCGGGTATGTGTCTTAAAGACAGTCTATATGGACTAATGCAAAGGGTAGGCTGAGTGTCCCTTACTTGCTCGGTCCAATCGATATACCTAACCACATGTGACATCAGGAATGCCGCGTGGGTCCAACAGTACGTGATTGGTCCATTTAATATACCCGAGGGTACTTGGAAAGAAGAGTGATGGCTTTCGCATACATGGAACCCAAGAATCAAAGAGACTGGGCCCAGGGCTAGGCTCATCGTTGGCTTTAGCATACAACGTCCTTAACATGCAGAGTCAATGCGCACATAATGCAGAATTCAAGTCACACAGTCATACAAATGCAAGTGGTTGATTTTATTAATTAAGAAATTGAAAAGCCCAAAAATAATTAATTGGAGTTTAGCCCTCGACATCCCCAGTGGAGTCGCCAGTCTGTGAACCAGCCAACCTGAATCGGGAGGCCCTCTCGTTCACTCTTGGGGGGTGTTTATCTTGAATGGATTGTGGATGATGTTTATCCGTCTCGATTTATCCTTCTCTATTATCCACGTTTATCCTTCTCTATTATCCACTAAAGATAGGGTTTTTGAAAAAGGGATGAGAGTTTGTAAAAGATTAGGAGTCGCCACCTTATTTTTAGGGAACAAGGAAACCACAAAAAGAGTTTTATTTTCAATAAAACATTGACCCCATATTTTGGAAAAGCATGGTCTTTCGAATCAAAGTTGGATTCGGGGGTTAGGTTACGAAGTGGGAAGGTTCCAAGGAACTTCTTGTAGGCACCCATTTCGCCCTATTTAAAGGTCTCCTAATTAAGTTTGGGCTTTATCAAAATCTTTTCAAAACAATCCTAGTATATCTAATCAACCACAAAATATGAATAATAATATATAATAATAATATATAGTACAAAATTATACAATATCCTAAGGGTCTTATGAGACTAGAAGTCAACCTAAGATTGGATTTGCGCCCTATTGACTGCCTACGTACCTTATCAATTGCTTGACAAAGATCAAAGTCCACGTAGTTCGATTACATAGGACTCTCCTA
The DNA here is from genome assembly GCA_017140935.1 of Hamamelis virginiana. Lineage (NCBI taxonomy): Eukaryota > Viridiplantae > Streptophyta > Magnoliopsida > Saxifragales > Hamamelidaceae > Hamamelis > Hamamelis virginiana. Next base: position 14,421 of record JAESVK010069866.1, read on the forward strand.
TTGTAACAAACCACATAATCGTAGATATTCTATCTTATCTTGGACTCTAGCTTCGAGAGTTTAAATTGGATCAAAACACTTGTTAGGAGAGATGGAATTTCATTCCATTTTGAATTCTTTCAAAATCACTTTTTAGAATTTTTCTCGAAGTAGAATCCTAGGTAAAATAGAACTCTATTCTTATTGTAATTCTTACAACAAAGAAGAGTCCTAAGTGGGATCAAATGATCCCCCTAATCCTATGGTTTCTAGCTAATCCTAAGTTAGTCTAAATACCTAAAACACTAAGGTATGCATGCTGGAAAATTTTGGAAAATAGGTAAAAAAAATACAATCAAGTAAATGAACAATGCATGTAAATGTCCTAAATGCAATATAGGTTAGCTATGAGAACTTGGGCATATTTCTAAGTTGATTTAAGCCTAAAAAGAGTTTTAATACACTTTTAGGTTACTTTAAATCCATTGACAGATTTGAAAGTAATCTTGAAGTGTATTTAAAACTCTAAAACAAATAAAAAAAAATGGTGAAGAATGCATTAAATGCAACCTAGTATGCATACTAAGCTATCATAAAAAAAAAATGGCATTTAATCACAAGGGAAGGGACTCACCTTTGCATGCTCCCTCGAACATATTTTATATATCGATCAAACACTTCCAAGTGATAAAAATAAAACATGATTAAAATAATACTAATGCTTAACTTGAATAGACTAACAACCTAATATGAACAATAGAAATTCATCCTAAAATATTATCATGCGATTTTAAAACTAACCTAACATGATTACTAATCTAAGAGACTTAAACATGCATGAACCTAACTCTTAATAACCAATCCTATAATGGTATGATAATATAAGACTGGAAGAAGAATAGAAGAAGAGAGGGAGAAATATGCATGCATATTAAAAACAAACTAGCCTATTATGCAAACTAATATAGAGCCTAAACTATGCATGTTAATAATAAACTATATCTTATGTATACTAACAATAAACTAAACCCTATACTAATAAAAACCTAACCTAACATGATTAAAAAAAGAAAAAGAAAACGAACAAGAACAGAAAAGAAACTACTAACCTCTGCCTTCAAGCCTTCAAGCTTCAAGCCTTCTCCTCAAACTCCAAGCCTTCTCCTCAAGCTCCAAGGACTCCAAGGAACTCAAAGACTCTAAAACTTAAGCTAGAGTGCTATAGGGGAAGCTTGTGCAAATGCTCAAGCCTCTACTCTCCAATCTAGCTCTCTAAAGCTAATTCTGTGTGTTGAAACTGATTTCAGGGCCCTCTATTTATAGGGAAGCCTGAGTTTGATCAATGGCTGAGTTTAAATCTTCTAGGAATGATCCAAGGGCTCAAAATCAGTCTTTCAAGGTGTTCATACTCATCCAAAAGTCCCCATGACCGAACTAGACACATGGTAGGGCTTGGAAGAGTCCCGGGCAGGAAAAACACTGAAACAGAGCAGTTATTGGCTGAGGGGATCGACAACCATCAACCCTAGGACGGTTGGCCGTCCCTAGGTGGACGGCCATCGGTCCTCCGTGCTATTTTGGCATGTGTTGACCTACATCAACCCGTTTTGACCCGGTTTCGGCTTTTTTCGGCTTTTCGGGCCTGTTATAAGTCCAAATTTGACGATTCAAGCGCCAAAACGATCGTGATTCGATTCTCCATGTTTTAAGAAGTGTTTGAAGTGAAAATGCATTGACCGAGGTCAAAGTTTTAGGGAAAAGTTGACCGATTAGCTGTTTAGGGCCTGCCGGGCCCAAATTAGGGTTTTGAAATTTGCTAACCGATTGCTTTCGAAATCATTTCTTCTTCTTGAAACAAGTTTTAAAATGTTTTAGGAAAGTATTTTGAAGCCTTTGAAGGCTTTGGTTTGATAAAAATATCGAATCCCGGTCGCTTCTGGTTGAAACCGTAATCTAGGCTTTGAAAGGGCCTTTCGAGCTTCAAGAGCCAATCATGAGCCAGAAGGCTCCACAGATCTTGTCATTGATCAACTTAGCTACCAAACACACTTTACATATCTATGCCAAAGCCTCGAGACCATTCGAGACAAAATTGACCGCCATTAAGAGCTTTTGTGATTCAAAGGACCAAACTGCCCTTCAGTCACAAAAGACCCTATTTTCTATCAAGCCTGGCTCGGAATGTCATGAAATTTGCAAGGATGTTCCTAGACTCTCTAAAAACCTAATGCAAAAAGAATCGACTCAATCTGACCTAAAAACACACATGTGATAATGGCCTCTTCCTAATTACCCACAAAGAGTAAAACTGGGAACTTAGGGTTTTAACACCCTATTTCACTTCTAATCACAGGCAACCAGTCATGACCATACAGAAGCCCCTCGTTGATGTTCATGGTTTTGCCAGTGAATATCAACGAAAACAATGACATCCCATTTTTAACACGACAAAATAGGGATAATCAAATCAATCATCAAAATTATTTTGAAAGCTTCGCTTCAAATTCTCTCTTTCTAGAAGTTTCACTTCTAGTCATCTCAAGGATTTTCAATCCTTTTGGAAATTGCATTTCCAATTATCATAAAAAATTTGGGAGTCTTCGACTCTTTACTAGAAATTTCATTTCTAGTCAACTTAAGGATTTTCAATCCTTTTGGAAATTGCATTTCCAATCATCATAAAAAATTTGAGAGTTTTCAACTCATTACTAAAAATTGCATTTCTAGTCAACTTAAGGATTTTCAATCCTTTTGGAAATTGCATTTCCAATTATCATAAAAATTTGAGAGTTTTCAACTCATTACTAGAAATTGCATTTCTAGTCAACTTAAGGATTTTCAATCCTTTTGGAAATTGCATTTCCAATTATCATATTATATCTTAACATCAACCATATATCATTTTTATATACATTTCATGTATATTTTATCAACTTCACAAAGACTTATGGATTTGGACCTCCAAAATGGGCTTTTCTCATTAGCCCATCCCTTCATGGGTTTACTTACTTCTATAATTCCCTTCATGGGTTTCTCAAGCTTACCAAATCAAATGTATTCATAACCATTTCACGATTACAAACTTATTTACACAATCTTTTCATTCATTCATTTCTAAATCTCATGGTTTTCAACCAAAAAAAATCATCATTTCATGTGAACTTTCCTATTCACAATTGCTAAATTCTCACTTTGGTATGCACCAAATCCTCTTTATTTCTCATCAACTCATCAAATATCATTCAATCTCAATCAAATACACTTTCTTAAATCAAAAAGTGAAAGGAAATGAATCAAAATTGGTCAAAATAGGCCAAAAAAAATCAAAATTGGGCCTAATGGGCTTGAAAAGTCAAAATTGGTCAAGATAGGGCATCAAGGATGGATGACCATCCAACCAAGGATGGCCAACCGTCCAAGGTGGACGGCCAGCCGTCCCTTGGTGGACGGCCACCCGAGCCATCTTCTTCCTTTAAGTCATTTTGACTTCACATTTTCATCTTACTTCATTTCCTATCCAATTTAGCACTTTCTCTCTCTAGGGTTTTCCAATTTCTCTCAAGAATTCATCAAATTTAATTTATTTCCATTCAAATCAACTCTCAAACACCTCAAGTGTTGCTAATCACTCCAATTTGTGAATCAAAATCCTAGGATTTCATCCTTGCATTTCAATTTGGGGATCCAAAAACCCAAATACACATTCACTTATTTTCTTCAAGTTCATCTTCTACCTACACTCATGGCAAATAGGTATGAATCAAAGTATCCATATATGAAGATGAAGAGCTACAAAGCACCTTCTCATGATCCCAACAACTCAAGCTTGCTATTGGAGCCTAAGGGCATCTCCAGTAGTGCATCTATTTTTTTTCCTTCAAAAGCCAAATTTTGAAGGAAAAGGGTGTTTTTTTAATTTTTGGCTTTGGCTTTGAATGGAGTTGCTCCAATAGTGCATCCATTTCATTTTGGCTCAACCACCTTCTTTCCACTTCTACCCTCATTCTTTCTTATCAATTACATCAACTACCCTTCATTCATTTCTCTTTCTCAACCTACCAATAATTTAATTTATCAATT
>JAESVK010069870.1:605-13516 GCA_017140935.1 Hamamelis virginiana
ATATATATATATATATATATATATATATATATATATATATATATATAAAATAGTGGGCGTGGGCATATATGTATAGGTGTTTGCTTGGAGAAGAAAGGGGGGCAATTGTGGATTTTCAAAATGTTAAAAGGGCAAAAAAGTCATTTTACCCCATAAATGACTCTTCCCTCCACTTTTCCGTCCAATTTTGGGCGGATGACAAAAATGCTTCTTTCCTCCCCCTTTTCCCTCCCCTCCTCCCCCCCTCTCATACCAAACAAGCCTACTACCCCTTTTCCCTCCCCTTTTCCCTCCTCTCCCTTCCCTCCTCCCACTCTTCCCTCATACCAAACAGGCTGTTAGAGATGCTTGTAACCATATTGCATTTGTTTTTCAAATTGAGCCTAAAAATTTTAATGAAGCCGAAAATGATGATAGTTGGATTATAGCCATGCAAGAAGAACTTAATCAATTTGAAAGAAATAAAGTTTGGGAACTTGTCCCTAAACCAAATGACCATACCATCATTGGCACTAAATGGATTTTTAGAAATAAAAAGGATGAAGATGGTAATGTTATTAGGAATAAGGCAAGACTTGTTGCATAAGGCTATAACCAACAAGAAGGCATTGATTATGATGAAACATATGCACCGGTTGCTAGACTTGAAGTTATTTGTATGCTTCTTGCTTTTGCTAGTTTTAAGGACTTTAAATTGTATCAAATGGATGTGAAAAGTGCATTTTTAAATGGTTATATTACGGAGGAAGTTTATGTTAAACAACCTCCCGGTTTTGAAGACAACACATTTCCAAACCATGTCTACAAACTTTCAAAAGCACTTTATGGTCTTAAACAAGCACCAAGAGCATGGTATGAAAGGTTAAGTAGATTTTTGCTCTCAAATGGTTTTATTCGAGGCAAAATAGATACTACTATTTTCATAAAGCTTATAGACAATGATATGTTGATTGTTCAAATTTATGTTGATGATATTATTTTTGGTGCTACTAATGATCTTCCTTGTGAGGAGTTTGCTAAGTTTATGTAAGATGAATTTGAAATGAGTATGATGGGAGAATTGACATTCTTCCTTGGACTTCAAATCAAGCAAACCAAAGAAGGCATTTTGATCAATCAAGCTAAATATGTGAAGGACATGTTGAAGAAATTTGGCATGGAAGGTGTAAAGTCTAGTCCTACACCAATGAGTCCCACAACTAAGCTTGACCTTGATCTTGATGAAAATGGTTAGAAAGTAGATCAAAAACTATATCGAGGTATGATTGGTAGTCTTCTCTATTTAACCGCAAGTAGACCCGATATCATGTTTAGTGTTTGCTTATGTGCTAGATTTCAAGCTAATCCCATGGAATCTCACTTGCTTGCTGTTAAACGTATATTTAAATATCTTATTGGCACATATGATTTAGGTTTGTTATATCCTAAGCATGCTTCATGTCAACTTGCTAGTTTTTCGGATGCCGACTTTTGCCAGTTGTAAAACCGACTGAAAGAGCACTAATGGCACTTGTCATTTTATTGGCCACTCGCTTGTTTATTGGTTTAGCAAGAAACAAACCTCGGTTGCTCTATCCACAACCGAAGCGGAATACATTGCCGTCGGAAGTTGTTGTGCTCAAGTCTTGTACATGAAACAACAACTTGAAGACTATAGGATTCATTTCACTCACATACCTATTCATTGTGACAACATTAGTGCCATTAATATTTCTATGAATCCATGCTTACACTCACGCACGAAACACATTGAAATTAGGTACCATTTCATTCGTGATCATGTGCAAAGGGGAGATGTTGAACTAGAATTTGTTAGTACGGACAACCAATTGGCGGACATCTTCACGAAACTTCTCCAACAGGATCGTTTTTGCACAATTCGGCGTGAACTTGGTATGGTTAGACCAATGGAATTATAATTTGTGCATTTTGTCATATTCTTTTATTTCTCTTTCTTGCCTTTTTGAGATGACAAAGGGGGAGAAATATTGGAATACTTTGAATATCAATGTCTTTGAATATCAATGTTTGCTTGTTTGTTGAGAATGTTGATTCAACCATGCTTGTTGTGCTAAATTGGGGGGGAGCTTTGCTCTCTATATATTATTCAAAGTTATAGTTTGTCATCATAAAAAAGGGGGAGATTGTTAGCCCTAAGGTCCTTGACCTTATTGTGATGATAACTAAACCATACTTCTCTTCTAACAAATGGTTGAGTGTTTTGTATCCATAGATTGTCTTTGGAAGTCTACATCAACATTCATCAAGTATTCCAAGTGCTATTTATTCAAATCAAAGCTCATGGTGATAAACTATAAGTGTCAAAGGGCCAAATTGAAGTCAAGTTGATCTACATATACTTTAGGAACTCTTTGTAAGACTTCTCTCGTGATCAATTGTGTAAAGCTCAAGAGAAATGTTTTTCATCTCATTGTGCATTAGCATTCATGCTCAATTTGCTTTCAAAATTGACCAAAAATGTTTTGAAACACTTAGTTAATGTGTCAAAGTGTTTAGTGTTGATTTTGACTTAGAAATTTCGAATTATTGCCTTTGCAACTTCACTAGTCGACTAATTGGAGTACAGAAGCAGTGTTTATGAAAATTCTAAGTTAGTCGACTAATCATCCTTGACTAGTCGACTAATGGTTTCTTAGTCGACTAACCCGCTCTTGCTAGTCAACTAATGTAAGGTCAGTAGCTATGTTTTGGTTGCAATTTTTCTAGTCGACTAATACCCCATGTCCTAATCGACTAACCGATCCAGGATTAAAATTTCCCAAATGTTTTTAAGTTGCTAGTCGACTAACCCTCCTTGTTCTAGTCGACTAACAAACCCAGATTTTGTTCTTTATGGTTTTTGCTTAGCTAGTCGACTAACAAGCTTGTCCTAGTCGACTAACCGAGCCCGGGAATGAAAAATACCTTTGAAAATGTTTTGTTAGTCGACTAACAAGCTTGTATTAGTCGACTAAGGGTTCTGCAACTTCAAAACGACTCTTTCCTAAACTAGTCATTCAAGCATTAAATGTTCCCCAACCACCCTAAAACATTCCTAATCCGACTTCTAGGGTTTCACATGGTCATTTGGGTTTAGGATGGCTATATATTGAAGGTTGGTGTTCATTTATTGCTTACCAAGTGATAAAATCTTTTTTCTTACTCTCATTACTCTCAAGCATTCATTATTCACTCTTCTCATTGATTAAATACTCTTACGCTTCATCTATTTGATCTTTTGAGAAGTTATTGTACTCTTGTATTGATTACAAATCAGCTTTGAGAAGCATTCATTGTATCATTCAATATTAAATCTCCTGTATTGTGAGTTTTGTAAGGGTTTTGTGAGAACTCTTGTGGGTGAGTTGTCTTCCACCTTGAAAGAAGGCAAGTTGTAAAGGTTTCTCCACCTTGAAGGAGTTGCATAGTGGATTAACCCTCTTGACGGAGTTCTTGAGGCGTGGATGTAGGCGGAGACCGAACCACGTTAAAACCTTATGTTTGATTCTCTAACTCAATCTCTTTACTTTAAGTTCTTGATTTTATATCTTGTTGTATTAAGTTAATATTCAATCTTGCATTTTACTTATCCAATTTCAAGTTTGCAAAATTATTGTATCCCATTTTTGTAAGTAATTTTTATTTGTCTATACTCTATTCACCCCCTCCCCCCCTCTAGAGTATATTTTGGGCCAACAAATTGCTATGGGCCCATCTTACTTTTTGAGTGATATGCATGTGTGTTGTGTATATGAGACCAATGCTAAACTTTAGCTTAATTTCTTATCCGTGGTAATAAGATTATGTCCACATGTGTGTTGTGTCCACATATGTGGATATAAGCTTATGTCCGCATGAATTCTATAGATTATTGTGTGATGCATAGTTTGAAAGACTAGCTATTGGATTCAATACTGTACTGTATTCATGGATGTCATGTAAGCCAAAAATCATGGTGCTTTAATGTGTGACTTTCAAAATATAGATATGAAAAACTGTAACCGCTGAAAACTGTCACAATTTTTCTGGGTAACATTTATGAGAAACTGACAGCTGCAGCGCCGTGATTTTTGGCGTTCATGACATGTATAAATATAGTATCTAATCCAACGGTCAATTTTTCAAAATATGCATCACACAATAATCTATGGGCTTCATGTGGACCTAAGCTTATATCTAATCCAACGGTTAATTTTTCAAAATATGCATCACACAATAATCTATGGGCTTCATGTGGACCTAAGCTTATATCCGGCCACATATGTGGACTAGATCATTACTGTGCTTATCCATTGAAAGGGTTATCCATTTAAAATATTGATCATTGATCCATCAAACACTGATCTGCTCTTCATTAAAAATTTAATGTCTACAATAATATAGGCACAACAGGCTTTGTAATTTAGGTGATACTTTATATATATAAACCATACATATTTTTAAGTCCCATTTGAAATAAATTTTGCTTTTATTATTAAGAAAAAATAATAATAAAAGTTATTTTTCAAATTTTAGCAAAAATAGCTTTTGGGGCTCTTAGAGCATCTTTATGGCATTTAAGCTACTATTTTCAAAATTTGGCATCAACACCCAAATAATTAGTTGCTCCTATGGGTTGTCATTTGAGGTGCTGAATTTTGACTTTGGCAGCAAGTTTGCAAAATATGGCACCTCAAATTGCACCAATTGACACCAAAGGTTTTTTTGGTAAAAAGTCCTATTTGAGAGATCTCTCTTGCATAAAGTCTTCATTTATGATTTTTAATGGCTAAAGTCCTCTTTTGGCATTTTTTTTTAATGTATGCAGTCCCATAAATTAAAATTATTTTTTAGAAATACAAGATTTACCCTTTTCACTGCATTTCACTATGCTAGGCGCCGAATTTCACTGTATTATTTATTTATTTATTTATTTATTTTTGCATTTCACAACATTTTTTATGCATTTCACAGCAATTTGTATTCATTTCACAGCATTTTTAATGCATTTCACTATACTTTTTATTCATTTCACAGTTTAATGCATTTCACTGTATTTTTTATGCATTTCACTGCATTTTTAATTCATTTCACTGCACTTCCAGGAATTTCCTTTACATTTCTCTCTCTCATAACACTAGAGCACTCAAAAAATATATAAAAAATGATGAACTTGGATTTTCCAGTGCGAATATGTTGTTGTAGAGGAGAGAATAAGAGAGAGAAGGAGGTCAATTGTGGATCCTGTCACGATGAACTCGGATTCAAGGTTTGATGCCCACATTCAAGGTTTGCCACGATGAAATCTATGGCAATTGGCTCTACTTTGCTACGATCTTCATCGGAGCTTGGTCTTGGATACCATGGTGGTCTGCAGTAATTTGTTGTGCTCTACTGTGATCTTCACTTGAGCTTGCAATGGTTGAGATATCGGTTCTGATGACATTGAGGTGCACTCCTGCTAGGGTTAGGGCACGATTGACTTTGATGACAACTTCTAATCTGTTGCTCATAAAAAATCACGCTTCAGCGGTGTGAGCTTGTCTGATGTTGTCTCTCTTTTCCTTTCTCTCTTTTTCTCTCTATCTATTTGCTTCTCTCTCCACTTTTTTCTTCTTCTTCTTCACTATGTGGAGTCCCAATCAAAGGAGAAGAAGAAGGCCACTGTGGATGATCGGGAGAGAGAAGTCAAAATTTAAAAAAGAAAAACATGGGGAGAATAGGTGAAGACAGAGGATGAGATCCTCTTCGAGGAGTCCATCTCATCTTCATCTGATGTGATCCACTTCATCTGTATTTGCTTCTTCTCTCTCACATTTTTCTCTCTCTGGTTCTCTCTCTCTCTCTCTCCTCTTGCACTCAAAAATGGGGAAGAAATGTGTAAATTAAGAAGCAAAATAAAACGAGGGGCATTTTTTTTATCATGGTAGGGTCAAAATGACCTTTGGACAAATTAAAACCCATGTAGGACTCATTGCAGGAAGAAGTTGCAAATGGGGACCTCACACCAATTTCCCAATGTTTAATTATTTACAAGAAAGAGTAAATCTTCATTATATATAATGCAGTATGTCCTACGTAGCACTCTCATTATATATACTTCCCTCCCCTATTCTCTTCTTTCCTTAATTCTCTATTCTTCTTCTTTCTTATTGATTGTGGCCCAACTATTGACTTTCTATATCATCAATCTAAATTAAAGCTTCAAGTATGTAGGATTTTTTTGGAAAATTTGGCCAAAAGTCCTATTTTAGGGACCTCTCTTGCATAAAGTCCTCATTTATTGTTTTTAATGGCTAAAGTCCAACTTAGAAGAGTTTTAATGCATAAAATCCAATTTTTACAAAATGTATTTTTGTTAGAGACAAATTTGCCCCTATGAGATCCAAACCAAAAACCTCACATTCTCTGTCCGTCACAATTCTCACGGTCTACCGAGAGAACAAGGCGATCAAAGATCAATGTGAGATCCAATCGAGATGATCGGAGATCATTGGGATGGTCAAACACTAAGCTACGTGAGATACCTTGTGCATCGCACATGAACCGGTGCTGATGACGACGAGAAGGTTCCGTTTGGCATAAAAGATTCACCACCGATCAAATCTAATCTTTTTGCACCTTCTATATCCTCACTGCTTACACAATGAGAGAAAAAGAAAACCTTACGTCATGCTTCACACTTTTTCAGACTTTTATTTTCCTAAATAAATCATAATAAATAAATGGGTAGGCCATAAATCATGAAAAAAAAAAAACAAAAAAAAAAAAAAAAATCCCAAACATCATTTAGATTCTTCGAAAAATAGAACCATACTTAAATTTTTACAAATAACATATCAAATGAAAGGTCCAAGCTTGAATCGCCATTGATGGCAGAGCAAGCTCCAAGGGAGCCTCTAATTTTGACTCCAAACTTTTTTTTTTCCTACCTAAATTTATTTTTCTAAGAATCTACATGATATGTGGAAATTTTTGTACATTTTCATGATTTATGGTTTACCCATTTATTTATTGTCATTTATTTAAGGTTTCGAAACAAAAAATTACAAAAAATTATTAATTTCTTTAAAATAAATGGGTTTCGGATAAGTTGTAGAGCTTGATTTTACCGATTTTTAGAGATAAAAATCACTGAAAATGTATTTGTAGGTTGAGAGAAAACTTAAGAAAAGTTAAGAACAAAATTAGGCAAAAAATAGGTATTAGGTGAGATTTAAGGGCAATTCTAGCATTTGGACTAAATTGCAAAATTTGTTAAATTTTGAGGTCTTAATTGATAAAATTGAAAAAATTGAAAAAATTTAGACTCAATTGATAGTTGCCCCATAGTTGGTTGTCCTAAAGTGATATTAACCCAAGAATTAAGGAAGGTTTAGTACTTATAAGGAGTAATGATAAGTCCACATGTGTGGATATAAGTTATATCCACATGAACGATAATAAATCATTGTAGGAAGCATATTTTGGAAAATTGATCCTTGGATTAGATACTGTACTTATAGAAAAATTATCCCGTATAATCGGCGCACCAAATGGACGCAATGATGTGGTGTGCCAGACTAATAAAATATTGACAAGTGTATTTTATATTCCACCCTCAAATTAGTTTTACCAAATCTCCTAAAAAGTACTCCACTAAGATGGCCAGCATGAATCTCACTACGGTGAGGAGAAGCCTACTGCGGCAGTCTTCTGCGGCAGTCTTCGGGACATAGTCCTATGCCATTACTTGTTTTTGTTCGCCCGCCGGCAGAGAAGCGCCCATCTAAGATCTGCAATTCTCTTAATTTTGGTTCAAAAGCTAAATCAACTTTCAGATTTAGATGAAAATTTGAGAGGGAATGTTTCATTCAGTAAACGGGGTTAACGGAGTTACTCCTACGTTTTAGCAGATTCGGTAAAACATATTTGAGACACGGATGTATAGTACACGTGTCAATATTTTATTGGGCCAGCGCACCATATCATCGCACCATGTAGTGCACCGGTTATACCGAATAATTTCTCGTACTTATGGATGCCGTACATGCCAAAAATCACAGAGATCTAATGTCAGAAACTATCACAGTTTTTCTCAATGACATTTCTGAAAAACCGACTGTTGGATCGCTGTGATTTGTTACAGACATAACATTCATAAGTAGAGTATCTAATCCAACGGTCATTTTCCAAAATATGCATCACACAATGATTTATAACCCTTCATGTGGATATAACCAGTGCACCACATATTTTCTGATTTAAATTTTGATGGTTTAAATTTTTATTTGATTGCTTAAAATTAAGGACAATTGTCCGCATTTAGATAAGGAATTTTGTGCATTTGTCATGCAATGCTTTAGATCATTAAATTAGTCCATAATGATTCTAGACGCATGTTTGCATGCTACAAAATTGAAGTGTCTACAGATGCCCCACTTTGTCAAGTTCTTTTTGAGACACCTGGCAAAGACTCGAGGGACATGATTCCAATTTTGCAAAGAATTATTAGCATTTTAGAGTCTCTCTATGAACTCAACAAGATTTTTTTTTTCTTTGCAGATCCATCAGAGATAGTTTTCTTTTTCAAGTGGTGCGAATGAAAAAAGCTAATTCTTAGTTTCTCACTGTACTTTGACTTAAAAGAACGAATTTTTCACTGTACTTTGACTCAAAGATTTGGATAAATTTTTTAGTAATTGGGATGAACAAGATGAAACAGTGAGAATGGGAAAATATGGAAATTTTGCTTCAATATTGCAATTTTGATGTGGTAGAACTCCTGGCATTACAATTTACAAGAGTTGCTTCAAATTGCATGTAGGGAGAAAAATCAATCCAAATTGCACAATTAAAAAGCTTTTGAGTGCAAACAAAGAGCGTAATAATGCAGATGGTCCCTCTTTTTCACTTGTACTTTTGGTCATGACTGATGTAGGATTTGTTGTCCTTTAGTTATGCAGGGGCTAATAATGCAGATGGTCCCTCTTTTTCGCTACGCTGATCGATAATCTTTTGCTGCAGTCGTTTGGGCTTCCAAGAATATCTCATTCCTAAGTATCAAATGGCTTTCAATGTTCGGATCACTCTTGTTTCTGTTAAGTTTCCAATCTAACCTAAAAGCTTAAGCTTGTAGGTGGAGGGCCCAATACATGTATTTGAAGTTATAGAGGTTTCAAATTCAATGGTTAGAGATTTTTTCTTTAAACTGGTGAATTTTATAGAGATTTATTTCAAACTGAGTATCTTTAATGAATTTTTTGAACTGATGGATTTTTATAGAAATTTCAAACTCGAGTGTTCAAATGAAATTACTTTCCTTTTTTATTTTTATTTTTTTCAACTGGTGATTGTGTTAGGTTCATATAGTTAATGTGTATGCTAATTTGATTTTCAAAAGCCTGAGTCTTTTAAACTCCACAAGCCCAGTGTCTTCAAAGTTCATGAAGATTGTTTGAATGGTCACAATTTTGGTCAAGCACACGGTATATTGGTGAATTCTCTTTAAGTTTGAGTAGAATGAGGCTTGTTTTATCTAGGAAGGAAATTGAAACCTAGAACCTAGGATTTATATGACTTTAGGTGACCTAGAATGTACTTTAATCCTAGAAATGATTCAAATGAATTAAATTGGTCAAAACTGATAAAGTAATAAATTTATATTGGTTTTACAGCATTTGGATCGATTCAATAATTTGGGTAGGATCGATCCATTGTGAGGTCTGCAACATTGGATCAATCTTGGAAGTTTTGAAAGATCAATCCATAATGCAGAGAACTTTTGAATCAATCCAGGGTTAATAGTAGGATCAATCCAAGTCGTATTCCGGCTATAAAGCGAAATGTTTAATTGGTTAGAAGCCACATACAAGTCTAATGTGGTTAGGGCTGTTTAGGATTAATATAAACACGTATCTAAGGGCAAAACTCAACCTGAGAAAGCCTTTTACCATATTATTTATCAAAACCTAATGAGTTATGTATGAAATTGAAATAGAGATCATAGATTCATAAATGTATGCATTGTTGCTGAGTTTAGATCATTAAAAAAGCTTATCTACTTTGTTTCTTGTGGGAGCCCAAATTTGCACGCCCATTTGGTTACCCGGACAAGTCCCACTAAGACCACCACGTGGCTCCCCCCTGTTCGATCCTAACCAGGCTCAAGGCGCCACTTCCTTTTTTAGAAGAGTAGTGGACCCCACCACTACTCACCGGTTACTCGAGAACTAGCTCCAAGGGTGGCTTGCCCACGTCATGTCCAGTAGGCAGACAAGAAGTCTCGTCGCCCACGTTCTTGACCGCCTGTAAGAATGGTCATTAATGATATTAATGACCATTAATGAGCAGGGCCACCAGGTGGAGCTGCGCAGGTCCTCAAAGGACTAAGGTAACAGCTGGAAAGCTTTATCTAGACGGCGGCCAGGAGCAAAGATGCTCCCGTGAGTGCTAGAGAAGTAGCAGAACCTTCATCATCCTCTGTCTTTAGCAAAAGATCTTTTACTAACCGACCTGAGGAGCACTCAAGATAAAGGGAACCGCCCCCATCAACAAAGGACGAGGGGACCTTCTTGAAATCAGGGAAGATTCCAGTTCGCCAGGGCGGTGGACCTAATTCCAAGGTAAGGGACCTCCTCTGATTGATATATATATCAAGAAGAGGAGAAGAAGGAACACACTCGAACTCAGTTATTAAGAGAACAGCTACAATTCACTTAGTAATTATTAATTCAGTTTTGATTCCAATATCTCAGCTAACTTGATCGTCGGAGGGTTTTTGGCAGGCCCCACACCGGGGTATCCAGAGCTCCCCAACGTGCAGACCAGCTCCACCAAAGGGAAGTAGTTCCTCGAGGCCCTTCCATACCTCACAAGCTAGACACAGCTCAACATTGGCGCCGTCTGTGGGAAGGCCTCCCCCCTAGAGAACATCACAACTACCCCTTGGTGATTAATGGTTATCACGCGATTAACTAGTAACCACCAAGACATCGTCATGGAAGGACTAATAAAAGATGCACAAGATCAATTACAATATATGAAGGATCAGATGATAAAACAACAAGAAGACTACACTGTCCAACCGAAGCATTTGGAAGATGAAAATCAAGAGCTCCGGGCACAGCATCAGGCTCCCGCCGGCAGCACCCATTCACAAGCGGAGCAATCCGCCATGAACGATCTCCCCGTGGAGAACAAACGGGAACCGGCTGCTCAGCCACCCCCCGATCCTACTCAACAACTCAGAGTAGACATGCAGGAGATCTTTGACAAAAAAATTGCTGAACTAACGTCACAGCTCGACGACATAAAGGGAGGAACAGCAGAACATCAAACTTGCCGCACCATGCGGAATCTTATACACACCCCCTTTTCACCAGCAATTATGTCCGCGGAGCTCCCACGCAAATTTATCCTGCCAAAATTCACGATGTATGAGGACTCCACAGATCCAGAAGAACACATGTATCATTACCGCCAGATGATGGCCCTTGAAGAAGGCAATGAATCCCTCCTGTGTCGTATGTTTCCTTCTAGCCTTCAAGGCCAAGCTTTAGTTTGGTTTCATCGTTTGAAATCCAACTCCATAACCAATTTCGCGGAACTCTGCACGGCCTTCATTTCCCAATACACTTGCAGTCGCAAGAGGAAAAAGGATGAGGATTATCTTTTCAACCTCCGAAAAGCTGACGACGAATCCCTCAGAGACTACATCCACCGCTTTCGAATGGAATCTCTGCAAATAGAGGACTGCGATGATCGAATGACCACTATAGCTTTCCGCAAGGGATTGGCGATATCTAGTCCCTTTTATCACTCTTTGACTAAAAATAGACCCAACTCTATGAGCGACTTACTCTTACGAGCTGATAAATATGTGAAGCTGGAGGAAGAGATGGCCATCGCAGCTCCCAAGGTCGCTACTCTGACTCAACCAGCTCCCCACAACAAGGAAAAACCTTCTAAAACTCCCGAAGCAAAAGAAAAGCCTGATCCTAAGAAACTCAGAGCTGGCAGCATACCTAGTCCGCAAGATAATTTCACTCCCCTCAATCAGCCCCTCCACAAAATACTACAGGATATAAAGACGGAACGATATGTCAAATGGCCCCTCCCGATGCGCGGCGACCCAACCCTTCGGGATCAAAGCAAATACTGCTCTTTCCATAAAGACAAAGGCCATAACACTGACGACTGCAAGTCCCTAAAAAAAGAGCTCGAATTTCTCGTTCAGAAAGGTGTTCTCGACAAATACCTTGTCACCCCCATCCACCGGGACCCCCCGCCAGCTCCGCCACCTTCAGCCCCTCCAGCACCGACGGCGTTGATAACTGCAATCCATGGTGGGAAGCCCTGTACTAAGTCCGCTGCACGAGCCTCCTTCAAAAAAGCAGCCCACAAACAGCATATCATGCAAATCTCTCTCGGCATTTGCAGCGGAGCTCCGCCCCCCACAGGCAGCACTATCTCCTTCTCAAAAAGTGAAACAAATCACTTGGACAATCCACATGATGATGCTCTGGTCCTCTCTCTCAACATCGCTAACTGTGTCGTTCAGAGAATTTTGATTGATGACGGTAGTTCCACTAACATCATCTTCAGAGACGTCGTCAGCCGACTCGGCCTACCAGACGACAGCGTAATCACAGATTCTACTCCTCTTGTAGGATTCGACAGCCAGACCACTTTTACTATAGGTCGACTCGTCCTACCTGTCTCCGCCGGACCTGTTACTATCCTTACAGACTTTGTCGTCATCTAGACTCCGTCACCCTACAACATTATTCTTGGCCGCCCTTGGATCCACAAAATGAAGGCGGTACCCTCCACCTATCATCAAAAGCTTAAGTTCCCCACTCCCAACGGGATAATGGAAATCCAGGGCGACCAAGCTGCTGCCAGACGATGTTATTCCATGGCAACTCATCCCCCTACCGTCTCATAGCAAT
>JAESVK010069877.1:0-14746 GCA_017140935.1 Hamamelis virginiana
CTCTATTTTAGGTTTCTGAAAGCAAGCACATTTGCTTATATGGAGGAGATGATATAGAGTGGGTAAAAAAATTCACAAAGATAGCAAAAGATACTGCAGAGGCAGCTAAAATCCAGATAGAGATGCTTTATGTGGGGAAGGGCGACTATGGGTGGAAAGTGCAAGAGAACAACGCTATCATTCATTCAAATCATCTTAGTCACATACTGCCAAGCCCAAATCAAATCCGGTTCTTCTGGCACAGGTTGCAAAGGATATGGTTAACCAAGGAGAAACATGACAAGCGAATGGAGAATGATCTGGCAATGCGGGAGATTGCTACAATCCTTAGCTTCGACAACAACAATCAAGGGTGGGTTGTAATTGGTAATGAAATGTTGAGAGATGATGAACCATCTAAGATTGTCAAAGCCAAGAGTGACATCATTTTAAAAAGCTTAAACCAGTATGATGAATGGAAGGATCGTGTGGTAGAGAAAGGCTTTGTGGATGCACTCAATGGGCACCTCAGTGAGCAGAAAACTCCACATCAATGTAACCGCATGATATTTCCTGGAATTGAGAACATTTCTAGGACGGTGTTCTGCCCTGAGTGTAACCGTCCAATGCAGAAGCGTTTTGTATATCGCTACTACAATTAAGCAAAGTATAGTTACATGCCATTTGGGACTATATTGGACTTAGTGTTGTACACTAAATAAATTTATAAGATCCAACTAAAGATTGAGTTTTATATTAATTATCAGTTTATCATTATTCCATAAGTTGTTAAGAGCCTGGCTCGGATCTCTCTCTCTATAAGAATTGTGGGCTATAAAGATACCATATAATTGTTAAAAGGGCTTTTCAAGGCAATAAGTCTAAGTTATTTAAATATTACGTTAACGAAGCGATCTAAAAATACTTATGCTACTAATTTTTTGATGAAAATGTCCTTATGTAAAATGTATAACTTTACCAATAATTCTATATCACCCGACACTTTAATCCGAAATTAAAAACCATTATGACGTGACGTGGTTTGAGTGGTGTGTGAAAAAGAGGGAAGCAGTTTTAGAGAATGGACATCACCACTCAAAGCAGGACACATCAAGGTGGTTTATAATTTTGGATTAAAGTGTCCGGTGCTATAGTATTTTAATAACTATACTAATTAATACCATTTTAAACACTTTTTGAAGAATCTCCATCAAAACAAATGATCCCCAATCCTCCACTTAAAATTGAATCCCAAACTTTTTAAAGAATCCCCAATCAAAAGGGTATTTTCGTCCAAAAAATGGTTATAGGTGCATTGGCGTAAATATTTTTTGAATCAAACTCATCAACATAATATAATATTTGAATAACTTAGGTTTATTGCCGGAAAAAGCCCATTATTAAATGAAAGCTACTAGTTGCCAGCTCTTACGTGAGTTGTTATCGCTTTAACTTTGTTTGCATCTGCAGATGTGAGATGTCTTTAGGATAGATCGATTCTTTTATGGTAGACCATCCAAAAAGAAGGAGAGTTGTTGGGAATTACGGAAGTAGATGGTGCACTGCATGGGTACTTCACTATATATATATATATATATATATGGACACATACACACATATACTATATGTGTTTATGTGTATGTGTTGCTGCATTTGATCGAGTGTGCACACATATACCATTAAAAAAAATGTGTAAGGGCGGAACAGCCATGCACACTCCATTTTTACTAGTGGCATACTACCGGCATTGATGACAGAAGTTTGGCAATTTTGGTTTAAGATGGATTGAAGTTGGGGCGGAACAGCAGAATTTCTTTAGCTGTTATCCCTTAATCATCATTAATTAAGAGTGAATATACACATCTTTGAAACCATATATGTAATTAAAGCATCAACAAGAGTACTAGTAGCGCTTAAAAGAAATGCAAGAAGCTTTGGGACCCAGAATATGGATAATATATGACAGTACGGTTGCAAAGTTTGTATTCAAAGCCGTCTGGTGCTTCGTGGGTCGCCATCTTGGATGATGATCAAGTGGTGTGGTTCAAAGAAGGGCATCAATCTATATTTATTTCTCCAAGAAACCTACACTTTGGACGGTGGGTATTACAATGTTCAGCTTCATAAATAATGACTTGTGCAAATGTTATGGCCTGGAATATCTACACTTAAAAGGAAAATGTCAATGGTGGGTTACAATATCACTAGCATGCTTCAACGTGTTGGTTCAACAGAAGCTTTCTTTGGGGCAATTCAATGTTTTGTGCCAAATTTCAAATCAAAATGTGTGTGTATATATATATATATATGTAAGCGATCCTATCACGACGCTTTTACGCTCGTTATCATAAGGACGTTTATTCTGGAAGTTATAGGAATGATATTCTGAAAAATCGACCGTTGGATTAGATAATCTTCTTATGAATGTCATGTCTGCAAAAAATCACAGTGATCCGATAATCGGTTTTCAAAATACAGTCCGTAAAATGCTTTGATAATATTTACCGTTGGATGCTGTCAAAATTGTTTAAATGACTGTATTTTAAAAACCAACTGTTGGATCGCTGTGATTTTTGGCAGACATGACATATATATAAACATTATCTAATCCAACGGTCAATTTTTCAAAAATACCTCTCCCAGTGAAGACGTCCTTACAGGATCGGAACTGTATATATATATATGCGGAAGCGATTTTGTTAGGACGTTCTTACGTTCCTTATCGTAAGGACATCTCTATCTTCTAGAAGCCATAAGAATGATATTTTGAAAAATCGACTTTTAGATTAGATAATCTTCTTATGAATGTCATGAATTTGCAAAAAATCAAATTGATCCGATAATCAGTTTTCAAAATACAGTCCTTGAAACGCTTTGACAGTTTTATCGTTGGTTGCTGTCAAAGTTTTTTTAATGTCTAGCTATATTTTAAAAAACTAACCATTGAATCTCTATGATTTTTGGCAAACATGACATACATATAAAGATTATCTAATCCAACGGTAGATTTTTCAAAAACACATCTCCTAGTGAAAGTGTCCTTATGATAAGAGCGTACGTAATAACATCTTTACAGGATTGGTTCTGTATATAGATGTGTATTTATATGTACTATAAGTGGGTTGGAAAAATTTACAACTCAAGTTTTTTTGTGTATAGATAGTGAAAAAAAAAATTAATGTGATTATCATTTTGAATGGAGTAGATTATTATTATTTATTTATTTTTGTGTGTATATTTAGATTGTTGAAGAAAAACTGCAAAGGTTATTATTTTCTTTGATTTTGGGGTTTAATTCGTATTATCTGATTTTTTTTTTTTTTTTTTTTTTTTAATTTAAGTGATAGTTAAATTTTTTTTTTTTTATTTTATATTTAAATCAAGTTTTCTTAATTTTAGGCAAAAATATAGGAAAATGTCATTTGCCTAAAGTTTAGGACTTTTGGATAAAAGTTTACTTTCCCTTTGTTTTTAAGGCATTTTTGTTCTCCTATATTTTCAAGGATTTTTTTTATATGAATCTTTTTCGACAGGAGTTTTAAATAAAAATCTTTTAATTGAAGGACTTATGGGTAAAGAACCCCATAAGTAGTGCTATATATGGGTAACAATTACATTTTGAATATTACTAACTTGGGTAGTAACTTATGTCGCTCTAATAAGAACATATGAGAAAACAAAAAGCACATGGGAGCCATGGATCTTTGTTTGGTTGTTATTAGTTTATCTTAATTTTATAAACTAAAGAAAGCAATTGATTATAAAAATTTAAGAAGTGAGATAAAAATCTGAAGAAAAAAAATTAATTTTATGCCATTTTTATACTTGTATGGGACCAGCCTCCCTTTATAATCTTAAGCTTTTAGGTTGGAAACTAATTAACATGGTATCGGAATATTGATTACCCACGTGACAATGCCCATATAAGCCTACACGTGAGGACGAGTGTAAAAGAATAAAATACACTCTCTATTCCATATCACCTAAATAAAAGACTTATTATAACTCCATATACATGTATATATGATGCCTCTACCAACAAGCTTAGGCTTCTAGGTTGGAAACTTAACACTATATTTTGGCATTTTTGAGTTTTTTGAGAAAGAAATATGATCTGTCATAAATAGCAAGTATCATTTAAGGGCCAAATTTGGCACTCCAAATGTCACCCCATTGGAGTAAGCTAGCTATTTGGGTACACCTATACCAGATTTTGTCACTAGCACCTCATATAGCACCCCATTAAAGATGCTTTTACTATATATAAACAAAAAACAGTAGTCCTATATATAGAAATCCCACCATAATACAAGGAATGGTACAGACCCCAACTTTACAACCTAGCCATGAAGTAGGTGCCATCCACATATATCTTGGTAGGATTTTCTTATGAGCAATGTAATACATCGCTACAAAAAAAAAAAAAAAAAAGAGTAGTTTTGGAAAATCACTCATGAGTATTTTTAGAAATTCACTATCGTTCTTTATTTCTTGTAGTGATACTTGTAATGATCCGTCCTACCCAGGATCACATAGTGAAATTCCTGCATTGCTCTACTACTGTAAAAGCCAAAAACCAAACTAACATAATTTCTGAAAGATGGTTATTGTTTATTTATGATCCAATAAGATACCTAAACTACTGCTGGCTATTGATGCCGCACATACAGGAATGTCTCGCACGCAGTACTCACGCTATTGATTTTCGATCACAGTGCAGGGACATCTCAATCAGTGCGATTGAAGCCGCAAGAGGGCTTTTATAATGCTAAAGACCATCGCATGATCATTATTTCGGAAACGGGCGATTTCTCTTTCTCTAACTTTGAGGAAGATTCCTGGATGCAAGCTAAGAGATAGACCTGGAGTCTTCAGTTATTAATTGACTGGGGTCTTACTACAACACCACTCGTATTAGAATTATTCATGTGTTTTATAATTATAAGATGTATTAATATTTACACAACGTTACATATTTTTAGTCGATATAAGATTCGTATTTTGAGAGATTGGTTGTTGAATTGGATACTCGTCTGATGCATGTTTAAAATCACATTAACCATTGAAAATACCTATCCCACATTTATAAGAAACTAAATGTTGGATCATACAATATCATTTTTTGCATACATAATTTGCATAAGGAGGTATCTAATCCAATAGTCACTTTCTCAAAATTACTATCCCACATTAATTAAAAATACATCGATTAGCTTATGACTTTATGCAATTTTGTATAAAGTGGCTTGTTTTTAGCTAATGTGAGATATATATTTTGAGAAACTCACCGCTGGATTAGATACTAATTAATCTTATATGTCATACTTGTTAAAAATCACATTGATCTAGTGGTCAGTTTTTCAAAGTACTAACAGTAAAAAAATTGTCACTGTAAAACTGGTAGATATTTGTGAGAAATGGATCATTGCATCAATGTGATTTTTAACATACATGCATAAGAAGGTTATCTTATAATACAACGATCAGTTTCTTAAAATACATATTGTACATACATTTAGCACTACTCTTATAGAGCCTCTATCATACTAAAAAACCAGTATGATAAAAACTATGCATTCATGCATTTCAAAAGTGCATGAATGCTGAGCCTCTATCATTTTGCCACATAAGATGGTATTAAAAATATAATATATACAAGTTGTAGTACATGCATTTAGTATTACCCTTTGTATATACAAGGAGTATTATAAGGTGCATCTTATTCGACTCCGATTGCATAGAGTATGGTTATCCAAGAGAAACATGGCAAGAGAATGAAGAACGATCCAGCAATGTGGGAGATTGCAACAATCCTTAGCTTCGATGGCAACAATCGAGGGTCCACTCAATCGATCAGAATCGTTTAGAGATGATGAACTGTCTAAGATTGTTAAAGCCAATAGTGACAACATTTTGAAAAGCTTAAGCCAACACAATGAATGAAAAGATCATGTGGCCGAGAAAGGCATTATGGTTGCATTCAATGAGCACCTCCGTGAGACCGTGAGAAGCAAACCCCATATATCTATGCAATAGTATAATATTTCCGGAAATTGAGAAAATTTACGGGATCGTGTTCTGTCGAGAATATGACCGTAGCTGATCTAATGCGCGCGGAAACGTTTCATGTATTGATGTTGCAATTAAAAAGAGTATGGCTCCATGCCATGAGGGACCATACACTAATGATGCAAAAATAATAATAATAATAAATAAATAAAAATAAAAATCTAGGAACCTGGCATGGGTGATGCAAGCACAAAAGATTAAAAAGTTGAGTACGATTAAAAGTTTTTTTTTTTTTCTTGGGTTATTATGGTGTACATACAAAATGGTCATGCTCTGCCCCATGAGCCAGTGTTATAAGAACACTAACTGAATTATTAAGGGTCCGTTTTCATTAATTTTGCTTAAAATCAATTTTGGATCTCAAAATTCCATTTGATCTAAGAGAGTTGATCAAAGAGATGAAGTAATAATTATTTTTAAATAATTTTAGAAGTGATATGATGGTTGGCAAAATTTTCATATTAAAATTTAATTTAACAAAACTTCTAGTATAAAATTTTAATATGTGAAAACATGATTTGAATATAACTTTAAAAAATATGGGAAGATATATATAATTTTCCAAGTTTTTTTTTTTTTTTTTTTTTTTTTTTTAAGTACTAACACAAATGGACATCAGGGCCGGCCCTGAGGGGATGCCCAAGAGGCCTCCGTCTTGGGCAGCCCAAAGATGAGTGAATTTTAGGGGCATATACTCAGCCCAACAATAGCCCAAAGAGGAGTGATTTTTAGGGGCATATATTCAGCCCAACAATAGCTCCATTTTCCAATCCACCCTACAGCCCAAAAAAAAAAAAAAATTTAAATCCAGCCTGCAGCCCAAAAAAAAAATATTTCTAATCCAACCCTACAGCCCAATCCAGCAACCCATCTCCCATAATCTCATTTCCCGTGCAGCCCATCTCCCATTCCCCCACAATCCAATCTACTCTCTTCAGTCTGCACTCTCTCTCTCTCTCTCTCTCTCTCTCTCTCTCGCACATGCTCTCAGTCTCTCAAGTCTCACCCACAGACCACAGTCTATAAAAAAAAATTTTAGTCAATAGGGGTATCATTTTAGGAGCTCACCTAGGGCATCCAAATCCTCATGGCCGGCCCTGATGGACATTAAGTATTCAAAAGTATAAAGGGCATTGACAGTTCTTGAAGAAAGGCCAGAAATAATTATCAACAATATTATGATCTAGTGTGAGGGGTGCCTTTGGCAGTGATCCTTTCATGATAGATGATCCAAATAGATGTCGGATTCTTAGGGTCCTGTTAATCCATATTTTGACACCAACCAATTAGACATGTGGCAAAATAATAAAGATGGTTAATTAATAATATGAGACCCAAGAAGAAGGAAACCGTTAGGAAATAAAAAAGTTCTTTTTATTTTTTATATTCATATTGTTTCTTCTTTCCACATTTTGTTTGATTTTATTTTTAATTAGTTTGCTTATAATTGTTGGTATAAATTCACTTGGGCATGGCCTGTCTTCTAAAAAGTCATCTTAATTGAAACAATTCGAACGCATCGCTTTGATTCAATTCGAACCCAAATACTTAATTCGAATCCCATCAATTTGATTTGATTCGATTTTCCTAAAAGCAAAAAAAAGTTATCAACAGGTCCGTTTGCATTAACTTTTCTCAAAATCACTTTTGAAATTTAAAATTTCATTTGATCTAAGAGATTGAGTGATAATCACTTTTAAACTACTTCAAAAGTGATAGGATGGATGGTAAAATTTTAATACTAAATGTGACTGTGACAAAAGTTAGCAGCCTTCAAAATTTGTTACAATCACTTCAAATATGAAAATTTTGATATATGAAAACATTGTTTGAATATTACTTTAAAGAGATATATGAAGAAATAATTCTCCAAAAGTGATTTTAGAAAAAACTAACACAAACAAACCCTTAGCGGAATTTTGATTCCCCAAAATGAAACATCATTCCAATTTGGATCCAAGCAAAGTGAATTCACAGTCACTGCAGGCTAAGCATTTCTTACTAAACTTTTGCTTTTCCTTTGGTCCATTAAACTGCATGTTCTCTCTGTCTCATCCTTGGTGGTACAAAATATATATAGGATTCTTGGCATTTGCTTTAATAAGGAAGGAATAATCCTTTGGAATTTTCTAAAGCCGGACGTGTCCCCACATATTCCACACTTTGGTCCACCTGTTTTATTGCTTTGAATCTTTTGATATCTATATACCCATTTAAAGGGAATATCTTTTTTAAAATTAATCACAATTGTGTTACGCCAAATATGGATCGGAACATTGCTTTAATTATCACCGTTCATTTTATGTGGTGGTATGATTAACCTTTTCCACCTACGTACGTACTCTAATCTTCTTCTCATGCATGACTGCAAACTTGCTTATACGTAAGAGCTGGCACATATATGCCTTCAAGTCTTCACACGACATGCATATAATCGTGTATGGTACAAAAGTTAATACCCTTTACTGTGTATTCAATAGCAGCAATTGTATGAAACAATAAAACTTTCTCCAACCATCTTGTTAATTTACATGAAGGAAAAATTTTCTCCCAATGGATAGTATCCGTCGGAAATTTTTTGGATATAAGGTACATATCAATGTTAAACCACTGATTTGTTACGTATCATAACTGTCGCAAAAATTAACTTATGATGAAAAATTGTTCCTACAACCACATTTAGATTCCGTCCCAAATACCCCCTTTTTTGGTAGTGTACGTCAATAGGCTTTGAGTGTTGGGAGGTTAGTGAAAGGTTTTGATTTTGAGTTTGCAATATACAGTTCTTCAATGTACTAGAAATATTAAAAATTAATTAATTATTAACTGGAGGAAGAGTTACGAAAGGCAATTATAAGGTTTTATTGGTTCTTATATACATGATCCTATGGTTGAGGACTTAAAACCTAAAGGAACCTTCATCCAATTAACCATCTTGTTAATTTTTAGTAAATTCTCGTGGGCCGTTGGATCATCTTTGGAATCCTATGACAGTAAAACCCTTAATATATCCACCTTAATTACAATCTAATTATGGGACCTAAGACATCGTATTACTCATCAATCAACCTTAAAATCCAATCATGGGACCTAAAACATCATACTAGAGTCATCAATGAATCAACGTGTGTGTGGGGTGTGTGTGTGTATCACGTGTATACAGATATCAATTAATATTTTCATTAAGAATCCAATGACTAAACTTTAATACTGTAAAGATAAAGCATTCTAAGGGACACTACAGATCATACTAATCATAGCAAAGTCTCTTATCCAAAATTCTAATCCTCTTGCACCACTTTGCGAATTTAAACCAATCTGGAAGCAAGGTATATTTAGTTGATTCATCAGTTTGCATTCATTCCATTTTCTGATTCCCAATAGGCTATATATATGGCTTAGAGAGGGAATTGAAAACCATAATAAGCCCTTGTTCCCCTTTTGTCCATCACCTAATTAAAACCTAAACTTCACTATACTTCAATGGCGCTTGTAACTGTACCTCCAAGCAGGATGCAACAATCCAGGAGTGACCGTCTTGGGATGTTCTCATCATCCGACGACACTGCAATGATGAGACAAATTCAGGGCACCCATGCCCCAGATGGCCGCGAGGTTGATGTGAAACCTCTTCTCCACATCATCGAGGACATCTTGCATCGTGCTGCTCCTACCCTTCCCAGCATTGTTCAGGTATATAAATTTAGGAAAATGCTAATTGTCCCGTGTTCTCATCCCGTTTTTACTTCCCGTGGTGTTTGCCACATCATAAAATTCTTCATTTTTATCTCATATTTTTCATTGATAAATATGAGATAAAGATGAGATAATTTAGATGAGAATCCATTATTTTCTTCTTCTTCTTCTTCTTCATGTTGGCGGCTTCTTCTTCTTCTTTACTTCTATTTTCACTGTCCTTATATTTTTACTATTCATATAGAAGATAGTGAAAATATACCAAACAGTAAAAATACTATGAAAATAAAAACACAGAAAAAAATACAGTGAAAATGATAAAAACACAATGACGTTTTCACTGTATTAAGGTTTTTATTGTGTCCAAAATTTTCACTGTTGGACGGGAAATGGAAACGGGAATATGTGTGAGATGCCTAACAATGCTCATAAATTAATGAACTCTCGTGCCTAATTGCTTTTTCACTTTATACTTCTAGCTATTTTAATTTCTCTAAGCTTTTGGTTGATCATTCTTGTGACATTGCCAATTTAATTGTGTAGACAACTCAGGCACAACTGGATGCAATTGAAGACAAGGCCATCCAATCTAACTTCACTGACATGCTTGATCTTCTGGCTTACACAATAAGTAAAATTTCCTGTGAGGTATATAAGTATATTTAATTAATGGCATTTGAAATTAGATACTCCGAATGAGTTTGAGAGGAAAATGCTACTTTACATTGTAATAGTCACACTTAATTAATCATGCCACTAACGAGGCAAATTCATCCCTAATGTCAGTATATATAGTCACACTTAGTCATGAACTTGCCTTGCCACTGCCAGGGAAAACTCATGAAAAAGGTAGCTAGCATGAAGTATATATAGCAGTATTCTTCATGCATTTTTCTCACAACTTTAATAGCGTATGGAATCACCAAGGTTTTATATTTAGAAAATGATGGGGGTTTTATATTTTAGTTTGGTAAATAGTTATATATATATATATATATATATATGTTTCACAGATATATATAGTCTCTAATGAATAAATATGCATTATGATAGATTGCATGCAAGTGTTCGGGTGGTGGAGATGCGCACGCAACAACTTTGGGACTATTCAACACACTTTCATGCTACTCATGGGATGCAAAAGTGGTAATAGGCTTAGCGGCTTTTGCTGTAAACTATGGCGAGTTTTGGCTGGTGGCCCAGCTATACCCCAGCAATCCGCTTGCCAAATCAGTTGCAATCCTTAAGCAATTACCAGACATGCTGGAGCGTGCTGACACTTTGAAACCAAAATTTGAGGCACTTACCAACCTTATCAAGGCCATGATGGATGTGACCAAATGCATTGTTGCATTCAAGGAGCTCCCCTCTCAGTACATTACACCCGACACACCGGAAATGGTGACTGCCACTGCTCATATCCCCACAGCTGCTTATTGGACTATCCGGAGTATTGTGGCTTGCGCATCACAAATTATGGGCCTTATAGGCACGGGTCATGAGTATGTTCTTCCCTTCTTAAAACTTCACCTGCTATAATCATTGGCTTCATTACACTTGATGTTGTCTAATATGAAATGATATATAGGATTACTTTAGGCTTAATTATATGTCATGAAGAAAAATGTTGGGAATCCCCTCCGGTCTGTTTACCCACAAGCCCTTCTCGAATTATGGTGTGTCCCATTAAATAAACTGACCATTTCGAATTAATTTTAAAAGGACATTTCTCTTTGTCCTCCCTTGTGTATTTGACTAACTTGAAGCAATTATTTCGAGAAAGCGACAGTTAGATTTGATACTCCACTTATACGTATCAGAAATGCAAAAAAAATCGTATTGATCCAACGGTCAGGTTTCAAAAAATAGGCTAACGATTTTTCATAGTTTTTTTTAGTATTATTTACAATTTTTTTCAGAATTGCAAAAACCAACCATCGGATCAATGTGATGTTTTGCATTCATGATAAATATAAATGGAACATCAAATCCAACAGTCGGCTTCTCGAAATAGTTGTTCCAAGTAGGTCAAATACACCCGAGAGGACAAAGAAGGAGAAGAAATGGAATTTTCCATTTTAAAAATATCCTCACTACATCGGTGAGGAAATGGGAGTTGAGAGAATTCTGTAGTGAAGTATAGAATGTTCCAAATCTTCTACCCCAGTGTGAATTGCTATCACCAAATAGGCTAAATAGCAGAGTACAAAACAGAGCTGCTTTTAAATTTTCCGACTAATTTCTGGCCTTGTTGGCAGGTACGTAACATCGACCACAGAGGCTTGGGAGCTATCAAGCTTGGCCCACAAGGTCAACAACATTCACAGCCACCTTCTGAAGCAACTGAATCTCTGTTATCAACACATAGGTAAGTCTCCGCAAGTAGTTCTTGGGATCATAAAACAGAGGATGGTAGCTTGTCAACACTTGGGGTCCATGTAGGCCAGTTTTTTTTTTTTTTTTTTGCTTCTTCTCTAATTATTATCAGAAAACAAATTTTATTGATTAATAGAAAATGAAGCAAACAAAAGACATCACACCCTCAGCCCAGAATAAACCTCATACTTACAAGCCAAAAGAAAGAAATCCCCAATGAACATAAAACAGAGAAATAAGAAGAGTATATCCAAATAAAGAATAGAACTGACAAGAAATCTTGGGTTAATGCAGATGAGAAGAGACATATTGAAGCATATCAAACTCTCGTGCGCCTCTTCGATACGCCCCACATTGATAACCTTAAAATTCTCAAAGCTCTCATTTACGCCAAGGAGGATCAGCTACCGATCTTTGATGCTTCTTCCAAGAGAAGGGTAAATTTGCTTAACTACAACCATTTTTCCTTCTCTAGCTTATTCCTATAGTGATTCTTAGTTTCAATTAAAACCAAACAACATTTTTCTAAGCTGGATTCTTGGTTTGTTTATGACAAAAACAAAAACACAGGTTCCCATTGATTTATTGAGGAGGAAGAATGTGTTACTCTTCATTTCAGACCTTGACGTCTCCCATGAAGAGCTTTCGATTCTCGAACAGATGTACCAGGAGTCGCGGCAGCAGCCAACGAGGGTGGAGAGTCATTACGAAGTCGTTTGGCTGCCAGTTGTTGATAGGTCAACCCCATGGAATGAAAATAAGCAAAAAAAGTTCGAGACCCTGCAAGGGATGATGCCATGGTACTCAGTTTCTCACCCTTCGTTGCTCGACCCGGCTGTCATCAGGTACATCAAGGATGTGTGGAGATTCAATAAGAAGCCTCTGTTGGTGGTGTTGGATCCACAAGGGAAAGTTGTGAATCCTAATGCTATCCACATGATGTGGATTTGGGGAAGTTTGGCATTCCCTTTCACTAGCTCAAGGGAGGATGCACTTTGGAAGGAAGAGACATGGAGGATTGATTTGTTGGCCGATAGCATTGATCCGTTGCTTCTTAATTGGGTATGCTTGTCTCTCTCATACACATGCACATACATATCACTAATGCTATATATTCTAAAAAATTGTTCCAAACGAATCCTAACCATTCATTTATTAACAAGAGAGAATTGTTGGATCATCGTATCTGATACATATATCATTTCAGATACATGCACTTTTGGAACATTTTTTTTAATTTAAATATATATATATATATATATATATATATATATACTTCTTATATGCAGATATATAATAAATTAAACACAATACATGTATGTATGTAGTTGTTTAGTACAACCATGCATGCATTTATTAATGTTACGTCAATACAAATAGGAATAATAATTGATAAAGTAAGGAATATTACTAATGTAAGAATTGTCATGACATGTTATGTCAAATGCTACATCACAAAGTAGTTAGGGTAGAGAATGATATATGACAATTAGGCCATCACAAGTATATATTGTCCAAACACGTACAGTAGCTAGTACCATTTTGTTGAGTTATTTTTGGCATTTCAGATTTCGGAAGTAAAATACATATGCTTATATGGAGGAGAGGATTTAGAATGGATCAGAAAGTTCACAAGCACCTTACAATCCGTTGCAAGGGCCGCCAAAATCCCATTAGAGATGCTGTACGTGGGAAAGAGCAACCCTAGAGAGAAAGTTAAGAAAAACAATGCTACCATTCTTAGTGAGAACCTTAGCCACACACTGCAAGACCCAATACAAATGTGGTTCTTTTGGGTCCGCCTAGAAAGCATGTGGCACTCCAAGGTACAACACGGGAAGAGCGTGGAGAACGATCCGATAATGCAGGAGATCATGACAATGCTTAGCTTCGACGGCAGCGATCAAGGGTGGGCCGTAATCAGTAGAGGATCAGCTGAGATGGCTAAAGCAAAGGGTGAAACCATTTTGAGATGCTTAAATGAGTACGATATTTGGAAGGAGCTTGTGCAGCAGAAAGGTTTTGTGCATGCACTCAATGATCATCTTCATGATCTCCACACTCCACATCACTGCAACCGTCTGATATTGCCTGGGACCACAGGAAGCATTCCGGAGAAGGTGGTCTGCGCAGAGTGCAACCGTCCGATGGAGAAGTTCATCATGTATCGTTGCTGCATCGATTAAGCTTTTTAATTAATTACCTCTGGTTTTTATGCTGCAAGAGATTGACCGTATTAGGATTAAAAGGATCGGTACCTTTCAAGGATTAGGTTCTATTACTAGTGTTTGCTACTACTACTATATATATTTATATATAATAGAGATGTGTTCGTAATCTGGATGGTCCCCTTTCTTTCTCTCTTTGTTTGTAAGGCTTAAATGTGTGTTGTAACGATGCCCTTTATTTTAATAAAATAAACGCTTTAGTTTTTTATATACAAGAAAAATCGTCGGCACTGCGATTCAGACTGCTCAAATGAAAGTCGCTTTTAACTTATATATATATATATATATATATATATATATATATATATGTTATGTGGGTGTCTTGAATTAAAACCCGCTCGACCCAACCCTATTTGGACATGTGGTTCGACCCGACCCACTTATGTTAATTAGGGCTT
>JAESVK010069881.1:339-18777 GCA_017140935.1 Hamamelis virginiana
TATATATATATATATATATATATATATATATATACACACACACACACACAGAACACACGTAGATTGTAGATACAACAGCAGCTTCTGATTTCATGCTTCCTCTTTTTTTCCATATATTTTGCATCAGAAGATGAAGGTATTGACTGCCTAAGCATCTCCACGGAGTTTGAATCGGCAAATCAGAGCATGATATTAGCTACAAATGATGGAAGGAAGAGCAATGTGGGATGTAGGGATCAGAGCAGAGATAAAGATGAAGAAGGCTACGAGGCAGAGAGCCCAATGAATGGACATGGACGACATAAATTGATGAGTAGACCAAAACCATACCATGAATTCTTAGATGAAATTAAGAGGCAGGAGATTGAAGCCCAGATTAATGCATGGAGGAATGCTACGCATATGAAATACATGGATAGGTTGAGAAGGAAGGAAGCGGCTATTAGCGAGTGGGAGTGCAAACAGACTAGGAAGGCTGTTAATGAGATGAAGAAATTAGAGGTATTTATGTATATATATATTATAATTTTAATGTTTTGTTGGCATTCATTAATTAAAGTTCATCATTATATTCATCAATGACATGGAATTTGAACTTAAGTGGGATTTGAATTTGAATGTGCATTTTTCCCATGTCAACTATCATTCATTAGCATTTTAGTTTTAGTTTTAGATATGATTTGACATATAGAATCATGCCATGTGATACCTTAACTCCAATAATTAAAAGACAAGTCAAGGTGAAAATTGGAAAATAGCTAAAACAGGTGGTTTGAATTAGCATTTTTTATACCCACATGTGCCGGCGGATGCTTTGAAGGACATGAGTTTTTTTAAAAAAAAAAAAAAAAAAAAAAAAAAATCCTTTTAACTCATTTTCGTTAGCTATTTCTAAAATAACATTTTGAAAATAATATTTGTTCAAATAATATCCCCATATATTAAAATTTCATATTAGAAGTGCTTATGACAAAAATTAGATCCTGGTTAGCCACAATAACTTCTAGTTTGAATTTTTCTGTACATCATATTCACCCCTTCATTGTCTAAAAGTGAATCAACCTATCTTTTAGATTAATTATAATTTTAAGCTCCAAAAGTGAATTAGGAAAGAACTCATGCAAACTGATCCTTAGAAGCCCTGGCAAGACAACCAGCTGGTAATAAATAATAATGGGATTATTAATTTATTTTTGTTTGGACAGAGCAAGCTGGAGAAGAAACGTACCAAAGCATTGGAGAAGATGCAAGCGAAAATAAGCGAAGTTGAGAAAAAGGCAGCTGAGAAGAAAGCAAGTGAAAGAAGCTCAACGGTCGATAAAATAACAAAAATCACAAAAGAATCAGAGCAGCAGCGACCTGCCAAAAATTTAATTTCGCACAAGCTGAGGTGTTTATGTTAAATTCATTCCATTTGGGGAATACCTGCAGAGAGAGAGAAGCACTGCAGTTGCCATCACAGCGAAAAAAGAAAAGGTCTCAAAATTCCTGTAACCCTACTTTTTGTGACCACAAATCTTGTGGTAACGACTCAAGATGTTGAGGCTATGTTAATTCATTTGTCGTATTACCTTTGCCTTTTTCACAATAATAATAATAACAATAATGTACATTTTATATCTAAAGTTTTCAAAATAAGGCGATCTGGATACAAGGGCATGAAACTGTAACAAGAGGTCAGAAATTTGCCACATTAATATGACTTGCATTAAGAATTTATAGTTGGAATGTGGCATCTGCTGGGATATTGAACTGGTCACAGTAACAGAGCAACCATGCTTGTGCTTGTGTCTTGGCCGGGAAGTGTCTGAGAAGTATGCTATAAAGCAACCTTGAAAATTACAAGACAGTTCACCAAAAAAACATCAAAGACTCAATGCGTGTTGTCAGATACCCAGTTTGAGACCATACTGTCGTCATCGACAGGTTTTGGGCCCCCAATTGATCTTGAGACTGATTCGAAGAGTTTCTCAATCTCAGGTGCACACCTAATGAAGGACCGGTTCCAGAAGTTGTATTTAGGGTTCTGCAGAATTTTAAAACAAACCACTTTATAAGATCTGTAATTTAAGGATGGCAGATTGTGCAACTTTGAGTGAAGAAACAAAAAATTACCTTGATGAGTTCAAGGAAAGTGATCAGAAGACCCCATGGATGAGGTCGATTAGCAATCAGGCGTTCCAACAACACTCTTGTGATTTGCTCTTGGATGATTTCCTACACATGGTAAGTAGATTTAGCTATCCAAATAAGAAGCCGGTCTATTACATGTTTTTAGACTACCAAAGATTTAGAACATGCTTTCAGACCACCAATGATTTAAAACGCCCATCTGAAAGAATGTCTAATAGATGAAACTTGAACAAGCTATAAACTAAATCCTAACACAAATTATCGACACACCAAATATACAAACGTTGGATGCAAAGCAAAGCTATGCAAATCAAACTTGATTCAAAACTGAAGCAAATTGACCATTTAGGTTTAGTTCTTGGTTTGAACCCTTGGTTTGAACCCATCTAGGATGCACCCCCTTGTGATTAGGGTGCTTTATAGCAATACTTTATAACCAATACAACTTTCAGAGACCACGGCGCTTTATAGCCATAATTTGCATCTGAGGCTCAAATACCATCATACAAATCACTCCCACTGCCAAAGCAAATACAACAAAATTTCCTTTCCATCTACAACTACAAGAAACAGAAAACATGGAAAATATTAACAAAGATCAAACACACTTACCTGGTCGGAATCAGCAAACAAGTAAAGGAGGATGAAGGAGAAGTAATGTGTATGGTTGTTTGGATAGCGTAGTTGGTTTGCAACCGCATTCAAAAAGAGGTAGCGTCCTTCAGTATCTAGGTCAACTATAAGAGTCTGGAAAATATCCAAGGCAGCACCCACCAAGAATACCCAAGGATTGGACATTGACTGTGCATGAGGTGGACTTCTTGCCTGCAGCTGCTGGATAGCCTGTATTGTCGTCCACCAAAGGTAAGCATTGAAGGATCATATATATATATTTGCCGACTTTATGAAAGTCAGCAAACACTGCAGTGGCCGCTAGTGGCCGTTAGATCTCTCCCATGGCCGAGATCTAGCGGCCACTGCAGTGTTTGCTGCATAAAGTCGACAAATGCTGACATAATCATTTTTTTGTGTGTGTGTGTGTGTGTGTGTGTGTGTGTGTGTGTGTGTGTGTACACGCCACAAAAATAAAAATAAAAAAATCCATAAAATTCTTCTTATTTTAAGTTTCAGAAATATTATTTTTTATTCTCTCTTCCTTTTCCTCAACATGCATCACCAATTCAGGGTTAACTATAGATATGCCAAAATTTCAGAATTAGTCGATAAGAGACGATAAGGTGAAAACTTTGATTAGTTTTAACAAAAAATTTGAGAGGGGGAAAAGGTATGATAGATTGTTAAACATTATAAAAAAGAAAATCATGTATACTTAATTGACAAGTTGGATGAGTCCAAAATTGGAGTAACATTTTTCTTTTCCTTGTGGCCTTGTGGATTGGGTGGGTGGGGGGTGTTTGCAATTAGAAATTGGAAACTCAGTGCCCCAACAACAATAAAAACAACAAAATCAACAGAACAGCATTTTCAGAGACAACAGGTAGCCTTTGAAATGATCCAGAGTAGAATTATAAGCATGTAAGAGTAGTCCAGATATCACATTTACCTGCATTCCAACATATAGCACAAGGGAGTTGATCAAGGGTGCATTGTATCGGGTCCCAGCGTGTGCAGCTTCATTTGGCAGAAGCAGCAGTCTTTGCTTCAGTTCAGTCAGAAATGAAGACCCCTGTTGCCTTGTCTGCGGAGAAATTAAAACAGAAAAAGAATTAGTAAAGTAAGAAACAAAAAAGGTTATGGAAAAAATGAATAATAAGTGCCAAATATGAATATTAAGTGGCAAACATCAAGATACCTTAAGATACTCATCTATGTCAGTCTTCATTTGCTTCGCTTTAAGAGCTGCATCAACCTCAGATAGAATGCGTGGGGATTGACTTATCTCTGCTAGCAAATCAATCTGCATATAAAAAATTGAAAGACATATTTTCTTTAGCAAATAGTTTTGATTAATAAACAATTTACGGGGTAACTATTTGTGATCAACCAGAAACCTTTAAATTAGGAGTAGATGGATCTGGCAGCCTCATATTTCGGGGAAATGCACTAAGGATAATATTTCGCATCTGTATGCAGCTGGGAGGAATCACATCACAGAAGGTAAAATGATAATCGCACAGGAACTCGGGGAAATCATGAAGCAGCACTAAGAGCACCCTGAGTGTTCCTTTATACAGAAAATGAACCTGCATAGATAAAAACACAAAAATAATACTTAATGCTATCATACCAAGGTAATAAAGGGACTACAAACAATAAGAAAACTCAGCAACTAAAAGAAGCAAACCGGCTCTCCAAGTTCAGCATTCCTCAAGAATGGCTCCAAAAATTGGAACAAGTCTAACAGCAAGCGTTGAATATAGGGCCAACCCTTCTGAGAGTTTCCAGTGAGCAACTTCGGCATAAAACTCCTGTGACTCACCAGCTCAAGCCATGCAAAGCTGAAAACATTTCAACCAAGTTAGTGGTGCATTAAAAAAGAACTGAAACAAAAACGTATTTGTGAATAAGAACTCCCAGATATAAAACTTGAATAGCAATGCTGGCCAACTACCAACTATTTCTAATAATTTTTTTATTCTTTTGGGGTGCAATCTCCTACTAATGGCCTTCCATATACACAGCAACATGTTTCGGAAAGGGCTATAAGAGGTTGGAACATTCAGTCAACAAGCCATACAAAAGAAAGAAAAGGGATATGTTAGGACAGGAAGAAAGCATGAAATTGAGGCATAGAGGATCTAATCAACTTCCACTTAAATATAAAATGATCAAATTAGTTCTGTTTATGTCAGCTTATGATTAGGGCACAGTATTTAATTGCCCTAGACGGCTAGACATATAGCAAAATAAAAAAGGGAGAGGAATTCAAGAGGATGGGACAAAATTTTTATTTTTATTTTTGATAAGTAAAGAATATTTTTAGAAAGAGGACAAAAAGGTCGGTATAAACATTTCCAAGCCAAACAAAACCAAAATCAACCAAACCCAATCCACCAGCCTAAAGAATACAAAGGATGCATATCACTCCCTACAAAGCCCTCAATTTATGAGAGCAGCCTTCTTTGTTAAGAGTATTCACCTCTGAATTACTTGATCTAAAAGTGCACCTAACTAAAACTATGCAAAGGACCACTTGCCAGTACTAACAAAGTGGAATAATTCCACAGCACCCCTTGCCAAATTTACCCACTTGATCACATTGTAGTTATCAGCTTCAACCAATATAACAGAGTGATTCTTCCTTTCTATTTTTTTTTCGGCTGCATATCGGTCGGCCACAGTCAATGTGTTGATACAAACTAGGAAACATATGGTCGCATCAACATCTTCCCATCCTATTTTGAATGGAGTGATACTCTCTGGTTTATGAAACACCGGATCACACCTCTTAAGTGAATATTGAAAAGAATGTATACCTCTAATAAAAGATTTTGACCATTCTAAGAAGTGACAAAGAGGTCTTTCAACCCAAATTATTGTGACATTTGGAGAAAAAAAGGGAGAAAGATCCTCTCTGTGATGAGACAAAAACTAACCCCGTGGCTGGAAAGAAAAGAAATGGAGGAAGAGAGGTGGGTAACAAAGAATAACAGACCTACTTAAAGGGTGCATAATAAGCTTAATCAAAATCTTAAACCCTCTAGTTTTTTTTTTTTTTTTTTTTAAATTGCCCCCTTGAAATCATTCATGCCTATGGATATGCTAAAAGAACAGCTCTCATCCTTAGTCAAAATGAGATGGGATCCTGATTCAAAAAATTAGGGGTGAACAAAAACGAATCAAACCAACAAACCGGACCGGTTCAACCAGTTTTGGCCAGTTTTTATATGGAACCCATAGGTTCGATTTTTATTTCTTTAAATAAAAAATTAAAAAAAGCTGTTCTCGGTTCGGTTTTCTGAATTAATAAATTTTGAACCGAAACCGACAAAACAAACTGAAAACCATTTTAATATACATACAATATCGATCCTATAAGCATATATGCTTACAAAAGTTAGGTAAGCATGAAGTTAATAGATAATTATTCGACACATATTTTGAAAACTGACCGTTGGATTAGATATTCTTCTTATGGATGTCATGTATGCCAAAAATCGCAATGATTCAATGTTGAAATCTCAAAACAGAGGCTATAAAAAACTGTGATCACTGAAAAACTGTCAGTTTTTCTCGATGACATTTCTAAAAAACCGACCATTGGATCGTTGTGATTTTTGGCATGCATGACATGCATAAGTATCATATCTAAACCTAATGGTAATTTTTTTTCAAAATATGTATCCCACGATAATCTATTAACTTCACGCTTACATAATCTTATGTAAGCATATGTTGAAAGGATCATTTATATGATAGAGTTATGTTCTAGTCAACATCTCGAAATACAGACTGTGAAAAATTTTGAGCGCTGAAAACTGTCACAGTTTTTCTCAATGATATTTGAGAAAGTGATATTTGAGAAACCGACCGTTGGATCACTTTGAATTTTGGCATGCGTGACATATATATGCATAGTATCTAATCCAACGGTCAGTTTTTCAAAATATGCATCCCACAATTACCTATGAGTTTCATGTCGACTTTCGCCAAATCAGCATGTGCTTATAGGAGCATTTATGTACATATACATATATAATATTAAAATTATAATTATAAAAACATTTTTTTTTTTTTTTTACGTAAAATTTTCAAACAAAAAAACTAAAAGGTTAAAGAAAACAACCCTAACCTAGTAACTCGTAACCCCTCTCTGCCTCTCACTCTCCATCCCTCTTCTCCTAATTCTTGAAACCGCTAACCTAAAAAATCCCTAACCCCTCGCATAGCAGCAAGCCAGCAACAGCAGCAGCAGAACTGCATTCGAAGCAGCCATGGTAGTGATTGATCATTGGCGAAAACTTCGCAAGCACATGAAGAAACCAACCCTAACCTGGTAACCCCTCTTTGCCTCTCACTCTCTATCTCTCTTCTCCTCACTCTCGAAATGGTAGACCTAAAGAAACAAACTTTAACCCCTCACATAGTAGCAAGCCAGCCAAGTAGCCATGGTATTGATTTGGTCACCAGTGGCAAGAACTTGAAGAAACCCTAACCCTAGAGGTCTAAATGAGAAGCACCTCTATTAACGATGTATTTTCGTTGGTTATGGTAGTGTTTCACTGTTTTGAAAGGGATTTTGTTCAGGCGGATATGCCCCGACTTTCAATCCAATTTATTGCTGAGGAAGGAGAGAGAGCACAAAAGGTGATGGTGACGGGACTAGAGAGATCAAAGCTTCATAATTTCTCTATGTTATGATTGAGAGAGCACACCAGTGAAGACAATGACGGAGGGATCAAAGCGGTGAGCAAAAAACCCATGCTCAATCTATAAACCGGTAAAACCAACCAACCCACACCGATAATACTCAAACTAACATTCACGGCTTTAACCCATCTTCAACAAGCTTTGGTTCTTTATAGGGGTAAACCGATTTGATCGGTTTGGTTCAAAAACATAGTCCTAAACTGGCTGAACCAAACCAGTTACAAGCCTACCAAAAATAAAGTAAAAAAAACACATGGGTGGGATCCAGATTCCAAAAAAATTAGGGAATAAAGATATACAAATTATTATATGGGAAGGCTCCAACCCAACCCCCTCTAGTATGGGTTTGTGGCAAGTTTGTTGGGGCTTTCATCTCCTAGGTTGGGCTGAGGAATCAGTCACTTCTTCCCAAACATGCCATATGCACTTCTGCAACTAGTTCTTCTTTAGCCCCTAAAACTAAAAAATAATACAATGAAAGGAATATACTTAAGAGGCACTCAACTCATACTATCAATAAGGCCCAAAACAAAATAGTTTGAGATGGGAGTATCCATCTCACATTGTAGAAACAAATGAATAATAGTCTCCCCTACCATAGGCCCTCTCTTTGGAAGCCCCTTGCCCGACTTTCTTAAGAGACACTATTCATTCCAAGGCCTTAACTCTAGGAGTTAACTCGAGATGGCTCAGTCACCTATGTGAAGGGGAACATAACAGATAA
Organism: Hamamelis virginiana; assembly: GCA_017140935.1. Lineage (NCBI taxonomy): Eukaryota > Viridiplantae > Streptophyta > Magnoliopsida > Saxifragales > Hamamelidaceae > Hamamelis > Hamamelis virginiana. The sequence continues at coordinate 8,528 of JAESVK010069881.1, forward strand.
GATTCTAGGACCAAACAAGTTTTTGAAGAGATTACAAGAACAAATTCAATTAGCCTACAAACAAACTCTAGCATCATGGACCAAATAGGACGAGTAGAAATCTCAAAGAAAGTTAAGAAATGAAGTCAACCTTCATGTTTCCAAAATCGAATCCCAAGAACAAAATAAAGATCAACAAGCATTTTTAAAAGGATGATGGCTGGTCCTAATGGCATTAGAGTCCCTATCACCAAAATGAAAGTTTATTTGCTTATAATCAGTTAATCACAACATGTCAGAGGCTTTCCATTTACCCAGTAACGCCATATTACGAAACACTACGTTACCAATACCAAGATCATCATTATATATTTTATATTTTGAAGGGGAAACAGTTGACTAGCCCACGATGCGTTCCATTTTTCCCTCTCCTAACTCGGCTCACAGAAGATTTCTTTGCAAATACTAGGTCACCATGACCAGCATTTTAAACAAAGCCATGTAGTACACAAGCAAATTGACAAGGGTCAAGTAATTACACTTACTGCCAAGAGAAATACAGCCCTATTTACAGGTTACAGGACACTTAGGCTGCATTTGGTTATCAAGAAGTTATGTAGAAAAGTGAAATGGAGAAAAGTAAAGGGAAAGGAAAGTAAAAGAAGATGAACTTGATGGAACTTGTTTTTCCTGGAAATGTTTGGTTTACAAGAAAGTTACCGAAAAATAGAAGCCTAAATTTTCCTGCGAAGCTCTTTCCTATTAAACATGCAGAATGCATTAAGTATTTTCGTGCAGGAAAGAGTTAGTGGTGGGATCCACAACTTTCCCACATTTTCCTGCGACAACCAAATGGACGAAGAAGGCTAAAAAGCAGTTGTATTTTTCTTTTCCTTTCCTTTTCTTGTCAATCAAACAGAGCCTTAGCGACGTTCTTTGCAACTAAATTCCAAGAAGTTAAGGCTTTAGTTTTAGGTTTTTTTAGTCATAAGTCCCCCATATGAGGTCTGTATTCCATTAGATCCAAAAAATGTTTCCATAACCCATGAACTCCTTGATTTTTAAAATTTTATTGGATAAAATCTACTAATTATTTTAGAAGAAAATTTTGCCCAACCATCTACTCTTTTACTCTCTCACGATTGAAAGAGTCCTAACTCTCTCTCTCTTTCTCTCTCCAATTGGTACGTTCATGGCCGTATCGATCTACTTTCTCTCTCCCTAACTCTCTCTATCAGATCGATCTACTTCCTTCTTCAAACTTGATGGCCATGGTTGAAGTTTGATGGCCTTGGTTTGCCATGGCAGAAGCTTAATGGTCTTGATCGGCCTTGATTGGCCATGGCTGAAGCTTGATGGCCTTGATCTGCCATGGCTAAAGCTTGATTTACCGTGATCCGCCATAGCTGAAGCTCGATGGCCTTGATTAGACTTGAGGTTAATCATGGATGAAGCTTCACGCGTTTGGAATGAGAAAATTTATACATATACATTTATTTCCTTTTTCATCCAAATCTATTTTATCACAATTTCAAATTTGAGAGAGAATAGAAAAGAAAGATTTTGTTGGTTTGTTTCCATTTTTATGTTTATTTATTCAAAATTTGAATAGAACGATAATACCAATCCCGTTTGAGCAAATCCTTTTCTGGTGCGAAATATATATGTTATGTGCGGGATTTTATAGGTCCATGATAAGTCGATTAAGAAGAAGTAATTTGGCGAGCGTTCTAGTGTGAAACCCAGATGGTAAATGGGTTTGAGTAAGTTTATCTGCACTAATAATAATTTATATGTTGATTCAATTTTATTATCTTATTATTTTGAAGGTGAACATATAAATTCTTGGAGAAGGTCGCTCGAAAATGTCGAGAAGCACCGGAGGAAGTTGCTGGAAAAGTCACGGAGTTGGGAAAGGTTGCCAGAAAATCTGGCTAGAAATATATTTATGGAAACTTACCAAAAAAAAAAAAAACAAAAAGGAAATGTATTTATGAAGGGTATTTTTGTCCAAAAAGTATACGAAGGACTTTATGGGTTAAAGGGTTTTAGCTTGGATTTAGTGGGTTAAAACTCTATTCTAAAGGACCTATGACTAAATCTCCCTTAGTTTTACCTCCATGAGGCAACCTAAGTATCCAAGGGGCCATTAACAAGAAAGACAACCCAGAGCTTGTCTAAAAGAAGCAAAACACATTATAATAATCCTCCTTAACCTATCCACTACAATTAGACATGAATAAGGGTAAGAGGCTGGTTTGACAAATTCCTCATGAAACTTTTACCAATCCTTCGCTTTATGATTAAAAAAAAATTGAATAATTATGGAGCTAATACAAGTATAAATCCACTATTTCCACTTGATGCTAAAGTCTCTTCTTGCAAGAACAAAGTATGGAAAAAAAAATACAGGAGAAAACCATGAAATAGCCTTTAAAAAAAAAAAAAACCCCCACAATTGGCCCAGCTATATCGTAAGCTCTAAGATCCTCACTGAATTCATTAGCAATCAAAACTGCATCAAGGATTTGCCTATCCAACAAAGGCAAATATTTCTATAACCTCTCAAGGATAAGGATTCATCCTTCATTTAGGATAAGTGTAATGACATTAGAATTGGTGCGTTTGTGAGTTTGTTTATAAACTCACAAAGACCAAATCTCATTAAGAATCGGAATATATATATATATATACAGAACCAATCCTGTTAGGACGTCCTTACGCTTCTTGTCGTTAGCTCACCCCTTCTGGGAGCTACAGGATAAATATTTGACAAACCGACTATTGGATTAGATAATCTTCTTGTGAATGTCATGTCTGGCAAAAATCACAGTGATCCGATAATCGGTTTTCAAAAAACAGTCCGTAAAACACTTCGACAGTATGTACCGTTGGATACTATCCAACCATTGGATCACTATGATTTTTGGCAGGTATGATATACATGTGAAGATTATCAAATCCAATTGTCGGTTTTTCAAAATACCCCTCCCAATGAAAGTGGGTTAACAATAAGAAGTGTAGGACGTGCTTACAGGATCGGTTCTGTGTGTGTGTGTGTGTATTAGAGCTGCTAATGTAAGGTGCACCTGATGCAAGATGCATCAGGTGGCCTCTTCTAGAGCCACTTGTTGATATTTTCGAAAACTGATCGTTGGATTTGATGCTCCTTTCATGTATATTATGCTTGCAAAAAAATCACAGTAATCCAACGGTTGGTTTCTGAAAAATGTGACTTTGAAAAACTATTGAATGATATACAAGTCGTTTTTCACAGTCGGTTTTTAAGAAACCAACCGTTGGATCACTGTGATTTTTGGCAGGCATGATATACATAAAAGGAGCATCAAATCCAACGGTCAATTTCTGAAAATATGCTCAACAAGTGGGTCTAGAAGAGGCCACCTGATGCAACTTGCATTAGGTGCACCTTATATTAAAAGCTCTCTCTCTCTCTCTCTCTCTCTCTCTCTCTCTCTCTCTATATATATATATATATATATATATATATAGGTATTTAATTTTTCACAGGCTGTATTTAAGAAACCAGTGGTCCGACCACTGGAATTTTTGCCATACCTGTCTGTCATACATAGGAAGAATATTAAATCCAACGGTCAGTTTTTCAAAATACCCATTTTACATTGGCCAAAAGGCCAAGTCCTCATATAAGGAAGTCCTCACAGGAACAGGACTATATATACATATATCCTTCAAAATGTCAAAAAAAAATCATAATACATGAAAAAGCTGAAACCACACGGAACTGGGGTTCGACTCCATTCAACCCAAATTTCCCAAGCCATCCATCCAATTTAAGTAACATCAAGACAAAAGTACTCTAATTGATAAATCTTATTCCAGTGAAAGGAACCTCAACAAGACAGAATTTGTCTAGATAGTAAGCTTGCATACCATAGATAATATAGGGTCTTAATCCTAATAAAACTAACAATTAGTGAGACATACATTCAAATTAACCACTATCTATAGCACCTTTCAAATAAAGCAACAACCCAATCACACCAATTTATAGAGCACAAGACCAACAACCATCATTCTATTCTGGATATACCAGGTCGTATCAAAAACTTCATTATATATCACCATTAATTAATATTAAGGCAAATTTATTTTGCTGACCTGAATGCAGGAGCTTTAAGGGGCTGCAAAGCCTGGAATGCATTGGCAAAGGACGTCAAAACCTGTAACATACCCAACCAAGATAAGTCAACGAATTAAGATAGCAATGGAAAAGCTAATGCACAAAAGACATACCTGAAAGCTTGCACCATCAAAGACAGGGTCTAGGGAACCAAGGTCTTGAAGCCAGTTCATGAACAACCTAAAATATGGCCTTGGATTAAAAGATGCTTTCTTGTCTTCAGCATCTCTTTGAATTGATCTCACAGTTACAGCCAGAACCTGCCAAAGACCATGTATAGTACATAGTACAAAGTACTTCTCCAGGAAAAACAAGAAATGAACATAACTAAATCTTCATTGGGCCACTAACCTTGGACAGAAGAAATAGTTTACTTGATCCCTGGTCTACGGGGGAATACTTTACAAAATGACAAGAAGAGAGAAGTTACAGCAATCAGAATTAGATTTCAAAATATAAAAGAATCCCATATAATATAATTCACAGGAAAATAAATTACCCTCAGGATTGAATTGACAAGTTTTGCATAGATGTCAATTGCAAGGAAGGAGAGGGGCTGCATCTGTTGAGGTGATTGCACTGAGCCAGAAATAATCACCTCGGAAGATAGGCAATGTGCTACAGAAAGTTCCTGAGACGGAAAATTCTGGTAAATTTGCAACTGCAACTATTATATGGCAAACAAAAATTCAACTAAGAAAAGAAAAATTCACCGTGAGGATGCGGAAAAAGCGATCTGACATATCATCCCCTTTCAGCAGTCCATTCTGCTGCAATTTCAAGATGTAATGGGTACAAGCTGCACTATTCGCGCCAGAAAGGTCATATATCTGGTACCATTCCGCAAACAGCATGGAAACCTACAGAGTATTCACAGACCAATATAAACATTAAGAACAAAATACAAATACATATACAAAACCCCTAGTGATTATTACCATTTCAACCCTAATCAAAGATTCAAGCAGAGATTGTTAGATCCCCGCCCCCCCCCCAACAAAAAAAAAAAAAAAAACACATTTATCTTCTTTTCTCTTTGTTTGAAAAAAAAGAATAAGTTGTGACAAGGTACACACACACACACACACATACCCGATCTAGTCAGCATATGCTTACATAAGCTATGTAAGCATGCAGACTATAGATAATTGTGGGGTACATATATTGAGAAACTGACCATTGGATTAGATACTGTACTTATGGATTTCTTGCATGCCAAAAATCACGGTGATCATTGTTTCAAAATATAGCTATAAAAAACTATGACCGCTGAAAACTGTCACAATTTTTCTCTCTGACATTTCTAAGAAACTTATTGTTGGATCACTATGATTTTCGGTAGACACGACATGAATAAGCATAGAATCTAATCCAACGGTCAATTTTTCAAAATATGTATCCGATAATTATCTATGGGCTTCATGCTTACATAACCATATGGTGACTTGATCATATATATATATATATATATATATATATATAGAGAGAGAGAGAGAGAGAGAGAGAGAGAGAGAGATTGAGTGTATCCAGAAAAATATGGTTTTCATTGTGCCTTTGTCTATCACTCTATCCCAGTGTCATTCAGAGTAGAAACTTCTTTTATGGATATTGATTGTGTTAAACATCCTAGTGTTAGCTTTTAAATAAATAGTCATTTCCACCTAAAAGCTACTTAGTTAATTTCAAACATGAATTGCAATTAGTTTTTAATTGTAAGTAGGATTCAATATATGTTCTTGTATTCTTTGAATGAATGTGTTCATTTCTTTAGAAATATGCTAGGCATCAATTTCTTGCTTTTATAACAGCTATACAGATTCCCGTCTGTCTTAATCAATCGTATCATGCTTTCAACTATTTTTCCATCTAAGTTCACAATTTTTATAGATGTTAACCATATTAATATTTCTGTAGAAAACTCTACTGATCCTTCTAATCATCTTCTTCACATATGCCAAATAGTTGCTAAACAACTTCAGCAGAAAATTTCCTTTAACACAACAAAAGCAGGGGACCTAAAAACTTAAAAAAGTGAAAACTCCAATGGAGGTCCAATGGAGGAGCCCAGGCATGGTTCAAAGTCACGGTCGCGGACGTCGCGGTCACGGACAACTTGTCGCGTCTTGGGCGAGATGCAACTATAGGCATGAAATAATGTTCAAAAAATTTTAAAAAAATCATAGAAAAATCGGAAAAAATCACGCAATCAAATTGGAACCATCAAACAAGCAAAATAAATGGCTTAGAGTGCATGATATGACTTAAAAACATAAAAAAAGGTGCTAGCGCGCTATTGTAGCATTGAAATACATATATTATTAGCTTTTGCATGATTTATGATTTACCACTGTAGGTCGAATTTTTTGAGAAACTGACTGTTAGATTATATATTTATATTATGTATGAAAAAATCAGAGTGATCCAACGGTTATTTTTGAAAAATTCCATTGTTAAGATTTCAAAATTCATATGCTTATTTGTTATGTTAAAAAACTTTGGGACTAATGGTACAAAATAATTATATTATTTAAAAAATAAAAAAACTTTAGGCCTATTTATGTAAAGGGTCGTGTTCACCTTACCATTTTTTTTACCATTATTTCTACAATCCATTTTTAAAGCATCAGTGTCAATTTAATATTTTGAGAAACCAACCGTTGGATTAGATACCTTTTTTTATGTATATCATGTATGCAAAAAATCACAGTGATCCAACGGTTGGTTTCTGAATTTTGTCACTGTGGAAACTTATTATAATTAAAAAAATTGCAGCTTCTTACAGTGAGATATTTTAAAATCTGACCGTTGGATCAATGTGATTTTTAGCATGTATGACTTGTATAAGAAGAGTATCTAATCCAATGGTCGATTTATCAAAATATTCAATCGATATTGGTAATTTGAAAATGGATGGTAGAAATAATGGTAAAAAAAATGGTAAAGGGAAATTAAACAACAATATAATAATATATTTAGTTCAAAAATAAAATTATAAATTATAAAATTAATTTTTATGGCAAATCAGTAGAAGAGATTTAAAATGTAAATCAACTTTAAAAGATAAAATCAAGTTATTTAAAAGATAAATATTTAATAACATATAATCAAGTTATTTAAAATCTAAAAGTAAGATATTTATAAATAACTTTAGACGTATACGCTGTATCACTTTAGTTTGAGAACTAAGAAGTTTCGAGAGAAGAGAGAGCTGTGGGAGCAGCGGCAGCACCGCAGCAGCAGCCTCGTTGGAAGACCTCCAACGCGCCGGCGCCAGCCACGAAGACCTCTAAGCAGCCACGAAGACGGTCCAACCAGCCACGGAGGTTGTCGGCATTCTCAGAAGAAAGAAAAAAAAAAGTTTTTTTTTTTTAGTTGCCGTCGGTACTCACTTAGTTCTCAGAAGAAGATGAAGAGGAAGAGGAAGTGAGGAACTCGTCTCGGTACCCATTAATTTATGCAAAAAGCTTGCATATTTTTTGCTAAAGCCTGCAGGTTAACTCTCCATAGAAGCTCTAGCTTTTGCAACTTTCTTTAAGTTCAAAACCTTTTTTTTTTGTTCAAATGGTATAGACTCGTGCATCTCGTCCGATATCTCGGCCGAGACGAGACGAGAAGCCGAGATCTTGACAATTCGTCTCGTCTCGGCCGAGATATCGAACGAGATGCACGGGATTAGACATTCTCGCTGTGAAATTCAACTCAAGACGAAATCTCGTCCAGGTGAGCTCCGATACCTGGTTGACTTGTCCAAGTCATCTCGGACTCGTCCGATACTTGGAACCATGAGCCCAGGTCATTTCTACCATGCCCAAATAAAATAAAATATCAGAGTGGATGAAAAGACTTCATGATGCAAGAAGAAACGGTAAAAAACTTTGCTTAATTTTCGCACAAGAAACAAAAGCAAGGTGATATGGCTTTGTTTTTCCTTCTTTGAAACAGGTAATCACCGCTAACCTAATTGTGAGCACAATTAGGGCTAAAGCACTAAATTTAAGAGGCACTTTGGAAGACCATATTATATTAGTAAAAGACAGTGATTTAATGGAATGTAAAAGGAATGCAAAAGAGTGAACCACCAGGGTCTAGAACCCAAAATTTGAAATCAAGAGAGAATAACAAGTAACTGTATTAAATAGATTCCAGAAAGGAGGCAAGGATGAATCCTTTTGGATTGCGCTCAAACATAAAGTTACAAACCAACCCATTTTGGGACGAAGCACAAATGCACGACGAAGGGGCACCTAACCTTAAGAAGCAAAAAGATGGCGAAGACAAGCATTAATGGAGAGTTCTTGATTCACTAGACAAAAATTCTTCCTAAAACATGATTGAATGGATATACCCAACATTGTATACCAAATACAATGGATAAAGTAAGGAAAGATCTGACAATGAATTTTAAAGGAGATTAGTCGTCTCTATTAGCTTTTTCTTTTTCTTTTTTTATGAAGTAAAGTTGTATTGTCTAAAAAGGAAAGCCGAACAGCCTATGTACAAAAAGGGTATATAAAAGGCGCCAACCATGAAGTACAAGGAAAGCGAGCTCACAAAACTATGAAAAGAAACTCGTTCATCAAAACTAATCGATCCTTTTAGAGGAAGGGGGAGGGAGGGAGCACACTAGGGAATCTAACTTTGAGTTTAGTATTGAGTAATTCAACATCTTCGAAAATCCTATCATTTCGTTCTTTCCAGTAAGTACAAAAGATTACCTGAGGTGTCAAACTCCCATGATAGATGAGCCTCCTTATTAAATGACCTAATACTCATAACTCTTCAAAAGACAAATGGTCGAAGCCGATAAAACTCAGTTAACCCCAAAGATTGCAAAGCATGACTCTAAAGCTAACTTGCAATGGAGGAGAAGATGGTCCCCCCCCCCCCCCCCCGCCGCACGATTAGCAAGAAGGAAGAATTTTATTAATAAAAAAGAAATAAGAAAAAAGGAGAACAGATGTCCACCCACCAAACCAAAACTAATCCCGATACACTTAAAACCAGTTAGCCTGGATTGTAAACAATGAAATCCCAATAAACTCCTTTGAAATAGACACCCAAAAAAAGGAGGACAAAAAAATACACTATATCCCATATATCAGCTAGCATCCAAAATCTGCCCTTAAAAATCCTCGTGTTTCTCTCAAACCAAATCATTCAGCAAAAACTTCATAACACATCATTAGTATTGATTCTCTTAAAAGTAACACACCACGCAAAGATTTGAACATTAATAAAAACTTTCGCATTCCAAATCAACAAAAACAGGAGAAAAATAACAATAATAGAATCATCAACAAAAGAACTAAAGAAAAACTTGCAAGAGGAAGACCCTAACAAGTAAGCCAGTCATTTCCTTTTATAAGGAACAGACTCCCCCAATAAACCTCATCAAGCAAAGAAAGTAGCGATGAAAGTTCAAAACATTCTCATTCAAATTACGAAAGAAATGAAAATCCTAAGAATGACGAAATGAATAGGAGTTAATAAAAGCACTATGACTCAAGGAGAAAGAATATAATCGAGAAAAAGACTTTGAAAAGCTACATTCCCACCAACTCTGATGCAGTCCCACTTTGGCTGTGTACTGGGTTGTCTTGGGCTTTACAAGCATGAGGGCACCCTCACCTCTTAAGCTAGCTTTTGGAAATGGAGTTCTACTCACACCATTTGGTATCAAAACCAGCCCAGGGGTACTAGCATGTGGGCCTGTGGTGACCGACGGATTGACCCTCTAACGAGGACGTCAGAGATCATGCGGGTGTATGATGCAATCCCACAGCGACAGTGTACTGGGTTATCTTGGGCCTTATTAGCATGAGGGCACCCTAACCTCTTGAGCTAGCTTTTGGAGTTGAGTTCTACCCACGTCACACACATCATCCCAAAATCAAATATACTCCCCTGAAGGTTTTTGAGAAGAAAAAATAATCATTCTTATTATTTCAAGAGAGACGATTACATGATTATATAGTAGAGGAAGGCCACCAAATTAGGAAGGCCACAAAATCAGCAAATCAAATCAAATCAAATCAAATCAAATCTTTTGACTTTCCTAATTTAATCAAATCAAATCAAATCAAATTAAATCCTTTGACTTTCCTAA
>JAESVK010069882.1:0-11249 GCA_017140935.1 Hamamelis virginiana
TAATTACTCTAGTTCGTCTTTAATTTATTATTAGGACCTTAATCAACGACCAACCAATCACCTTTGAATCACAATCACTAGCATAGCTTCTTATTTACTTTAAACTAGATTCAACCATATTCTCTGTGGACGACCCGCACTCACTCTAACTTGCGACTTGAGGTTAAATTTCCGTTGAGTGTGGTCCTATAAATACATTTAAATCTTGGCGCATGGTGGGGAATTAACCTCCCTCACTGTGGTGCGACCAAATTTTTGGCGTCGTTGCCGGGGAATCGTGCGTTGAATTAATTTAAAGTTTTAAGGAACTAATCTAGTTGTAATTAGAAATTCTTTCTTGTTCATATTATTTTCTTTTCATTTCGTAGCTTTGATCTACTTTTCTTAATTTCAGGTTACTTAATCTAGGTACCACCACCTGCCGAGCTTGTGCGCTAAAAAGCCCTCGAAGGCTATAAATTGCTAAATTTGCTAAACAGGTTGGATAGGACCGCAAAAAGATTAGCGACTTGGATCGAGGGGAGTTTTCTTAGCTCTTTTATTCTTTCGTTAATTATTCAATTCTTACATTCATTGCATTCATTAAGCATCTGTGGGAGGGTTGTAGAGCTGCATGCACGGTAGGCGTTCCCTATCTCAGGAGTTGCACCCTTTGGACCTTGACCTAGAACATACCTTGAGAGCCGCTAGGGCTGCTCGTCGAAACACTCAAGAGTCCCCACCGGTCATTGACGTAGAAATGGCCAATGCTTTAGGAAATAATGGGGGTGGAGCTGCTCAGCAGAATCCACCACGACCAATCCCACCCGTGCTGTTGCGTGATCACTTTATGCCTAACACTTTCAGTCCCCCATCCTGCATTCAAGTCCCGAACATAGAGGAGCTGACCTATGAGATTAAACAGCAAACCATTCAGATGCTCCCTAACTTTTATGGGTTAGATCGTGAGAACCCTTACGATCACTTGACTGAATTTGTTAACATCTGCAACACCATTAGGATTAGAGATTTCCCTCAAGAGTCTCTACGTCTGTTCTTGTTCCCCTTTTCTTTGAAGGACAAAGCCAAGCACTGGCTTACGTTCCTGGAGCCCCCTAGGCCTGTGACTACTTGGGAGGAGCTTCAAAGGCTCTTCCTGGCCCGATACTATTCCATAGGCAAGACCTCCCAAATGCGCCATAGCATTACCCACTTTACCCAGAAAGAGGGGGAATCCTTTTATGAGTCTTGGGAGAGATTGAAAGAGTTGATTAGACTTTGCCCACACCATGATATCCCTAAGTGGCAAATAGTACAATCTTTTCTTAAAGGATTGAGAGAGAGGGATAGGCAATTAGTCCACTCAGCTTGTGGAGGGTCTGTTTTGAGAAAAAGTGACGACGAAGTGTGGACGCTGTTTGAGACTATGAGTGAGGATTCCTACCATATGGAATCCATGGGTTTGTCTGAGAGAGAGAAAACCACACCAACACCATCCTCCTCTTCATCTAAGAAAGGAGGCATTTATGAGATTGAAACCACTTCTTCCAATCAAAACATTGAGGTGTTGTCCAAGAAACTAGACCAACTCATAGCTCTTCATGAGAAGTCTTCCAAGGCCATAGTCAATTCAGTGTCTGAATTTTGTTCCATATGCTCGGACCCTACCCATGATACTCTGTCTTGTCCCATGGCGGGGCAATACCCCGAATTCATTCAGGAACATGTTAATGCCGCCCAAGGGTATGTGCCATCTAGGAGTGACCCTTACTCAAACACTTACAACCCGGGATGGGCAAATCACCCAAACTTTCGTTGGGGTCAACAACAACCACCTAGGCCTCCAATCCCATCTTCTCAACCTATGAGACCCAATTACCAAGGACCTAATCAGGGCATGGTTGCACCTTATAGGCCTCCCCAACCTCAGAATCAATACCAATCTCAAGGCACTATGGTGCCTCATTCTCAACCATCTTACCATCCTCCTAGTCAACAAGTTGTCCAAGCACCACAATCCCAACAACTTCAAAGAACCCCGGGATTTGAAGAGCAAGTCTTAAGTGCTCTAAAAGCCATGGAAGCCAACAATCAATTGCTTCATTCTCATTCGCAATCCATTGCCAAGCTTGAGACCCAAGTGGGCCAAATAGCAGCTTCTTTGAACCGTAGGGAAGAGGGTAAGTTGCCTAGTCAACCTATTAAGAATCCCAAGGGAGCTTATGTGGCTGAGAGTTCTACCTCTCAAGAGCCGGTCCAGCATGAGGATGTGCAAGCCATTACAGTTCTTAGGAGTGGGAGAGTGGTGGATAATAGGATAGGAGAGGATGACATGGATGAGGATGGTTCACCTCCGGTTGTAGAGGTAGGGAGTGATGAGAGTAGCAAAAGAAAAGAGAGAAGCCCAGAAAAGGAAGTTGTTGAAGAGATAGAGAGGGATAACTTTCCTTCTAAGGTAGAAGACCCCGTGGCATCCTATGTGCCCAAAGCTCCTTTTCCTTCGGCGCTTGTGTCGCCTTCTAAAAAAGCCAAGAAAGGAGTTTCTGTTGATGATATGTTGGAGGTATTTAAACAAGTGCGAATCAATATTCCACTACTTGAGGCTATTAAACAAATCCCATCTTATGCCAAGTTTTTGAAGGATCTTTGCACCCATCAAAGGAGAGAGCGTGTCCATTTAGCTCAATCCTCTGCACTTGTTGACATAGCTAGTGCAGTCTGCCAATACCAAATCCCTGTTAAGAAGAGTGACCCTGGAACACCCACAATACCTTGTTTCCTAGGAGATCATTTTGTGGATAGAGCTTTGGTAGACTTTGGGGCTAGTGTGAACATTCTTCCATACTCGGTGTATGCGAAGATGGAATTAGGAGAGTTAAGGCCCACACCTACTGTTCTCCAGTTTGCTGATAGGTCCACCAAGGTGCCTAGGGGGGTTCTACAAGATGTCCTTGTTAAGATTGAATCCTTTGTCTTCCCTGCCGACTTTATAGTCCTAGACATGGAGCCTGTGGACAGTAATAGACCCCAAATCCCTGTGATTATAGGTAGACCTTTGTTGGTGACCGCGAATGCAGTTCTTCACTGCAAATCTGGAATTATGGAGGTGTCTTTTGGCAATATGAAGGCCAAGTTGCAAGTTTATCATGCAGCTAACCATCCTCATCACTTTGAGGAATGTTCATTTGTGGATATTATTGATGAGCTAGTAGAAGAGTCCCTCCCATTCATCCTTACTGAGGACCCCTTAGAGGCATGCCTTGCCTACTTTGATATTGATAGCTTTGACATCGACTCATGCATCGAGGAAGTGAATCAAGTTCTAGAGTCATCCCAATCCATAGGTAGCCTAACTTGGAAACCTACACCCGAACCATTACCACCGTTGGCTAGTACACCTATGCCTAGCTCGTTGGAGTCACCTCCGACACTTGAGCTCAAACCTTTGCCTTCCCATTTGAAGTACACATTCTTAGGGCCCAAAGAGACTCTCCCTGTCATTATTGCCTCTGATTTGAGTGATTTACAAGAGAGAGCCCTCATTGACACTCTAAAAAAGTATAGGGAAGCAATAGGTTGGTCGGTGGCGGATTTAAAAGGGATTGACCCATCCATTTGCATGCATCGTATTCACCTTGAAGAGGGGGTTAGGCCATCTAGAGAAGTCCAAAGAAAACTCAACCCTAACATGAAGGAAGTGGTGAAAAAGGAAGTGCTTAAACTTTTGGATGCGGGTATCATATACCCCATCTCTGACAGTGAGTGGGTAGCTCCTACCCAAGTTGTCCCCAAAAAGTCTGGAATTACTGTAGTAGCCAATGATCAGGGTATTCTAGTCCCAACTAGAGCCACTACAGGATGGAGAGTTTGTGTTGATTATAGGAAGCTCAATTCTAAGACTAGAAAGGACCATTTCCCACTTCCTTACATTGATCAAATCCTAGAAAGGTTGGCGGGTAAAAGCTATTATTGTTTTCTTGATGGTTATTCTGGATATAACCAAATAGCTGTGTACCCCGAAGACCAAGAGAAGACCACCTTCACATGCCCTTTTGGCACTTTTGCCTTTAGACGTATGTCCTTCGGTTTGTGTAATGCGCCTAGTACATTCCAAAGATGTATGACGGCAATCTTTTCCGACATGATAGGTGAGTTTCTTGAGGTTTTCATGGACGACTTCTCTGTCTTTGGATCTACCTTTGATGAGTGCCTTTCCCACCTTGACAAAGTGTTGAATAGGTGTTGTGAGAAAAACTTGGTGTTGAGTTGGGAGAAAAGCCACTTTATGGTTCAGGAAGGCATAGTTTTGGGGCATGTAATTTCTGAGAGGGGAATTGAAGTAGATAGGGCTAAGGTTGAATTGATAGCCAAACTACCTCCCCCAACCACTGTCAAACAAATTCGGTCATTCTTGGGGCATGCGGGTTTCTATAGAAGGTTCATTAAGGACTTTAGCAAGATTGCAAAACCCATGTGCAATTTACTGGCCAAGGATGCCCCCTTTGTTTTTGATAAAGAATGTATGGAAGCTTTTGAAAAGCTGCGCTCTTCTTTGATCACCGCCCCAATTATGCAAGCACCCAATTGGTCCCTTCCATTTGAGGTTATGTGTGATGCCTCTGACTATGCAATTGGGGCGGTTTTGGGGCAGAAACTAGGGAAAGACTCTCATGTTATCTATTATGCTAGCAAAACCCTTGTTGATGCCCAAATCAATTACACCACAACCGAGAAGGAACTCCTAGCAGTGGTCTTTGCATTTGATAAATTTAGATCATATCTTCTTGCATCTAAGGTCATTGTGTTTTCTGATCATGCTGCATTGAAATACCTTCTGTCCAAGAAAGAGACCAAACCTAGATTGATTAGGTGGATACTCTTGCTCCAAGAGTTTGATTATGAGATTAGGGACAAGAAGGGTTGTGAAAATGTTGTGGCGGACCATTTGTCTAGAATCATGGTTGACCCATCCTTGGACATTGTACCCATTAAGGATAAATTCCCCGATGAGCATATTTTGACCATTTCTGATCATCACTTGCCTTGGTATGCTCACATCATCAATTATCTCGTCACGGGACTCATCCCATCAGATTGGGATAAGAATAGGAAAAATCGTTTCTTTTCACAAATCAAATATTATTTTTGGGAAGATCCTATTCTTTTTAAATATTGTGCGAATCAAGTAATCCGTAGATGTGTCCCGGATCATGAGGTACGAGATATTTTGAGATTTTGCCATACCTTGGCATGTGGGGGTCATTTTAGTGGGAAGAAGACTGCGGCAAAAGTCTTGCAATGTGGGTTCTTTTGGCCTACAATCTTTAGGGATGCCTTAGAGTTTTGCAAGACTTGTGAAAATTGCCAAAAGATGGGGAATATTTCAAAAAGAGACATGATGCCCTTGAGCCCAATTCTGATAGTTGAAATCTTTGATGTGTGGGGCATCGATTTTATGGGCCCATTCCCAGTCTCCCATGGTTATGAATACATCCTTGTTGGGGTTGATTATGTGTCCAAGTGGGTGGAAGCAGTGGCCACTCGAACAAATGACCACAAGGTTGTGGTGAAATTTTTGCAAGAGAATATCTTTTCTAGATTCGGGTTTCCTAGGGCTATCATTAGTGATGGAGGCTCTCACTTCAATAATAGGCCTTTTGCGGCTTTAGTTGCCAAGTACTCCATCACTCACAAGGTTGCCACTCCCTACCACCCTCAAACTAGTGGCCAAGTGGAAGTGTCAAATAGGGAAATCAAGCACATTTTAGAGAAGACCGTTAGGCCCGACCGAAAAGATTGGTCATTGCGCTTAAATGATGCACTTTGGGCATATAGGACGGCTTACAAGACCCCTATTGGCATGTCCCCTTATAGACTCGTTTTTGGAAAGCCTTGTCATCTTCCCGTGGAATTGGAGCACAAAGCTCTATGGGCCATAAAGAAATTTAATTTTGAAATTGATGAAGCGGGCTTGCATCGAAAACTGCAACTTAGCGAGTTAGAAGAGATTCGCAATGATGCTTATGAGAATTCAAAAATTTATAAAGAAAAGATGAAGGAATTCCACGATAGTCACATCAACAGAAAATCTTTTGAACCCAATCAAAAGGTGTGGCTATTCAATTCTAAATTGCGTCTCTTTCCTGGCAAGCTAAGATCCCGATGGGATGGTCCTTATCTTGTGGTCAAGGTCCTACCCCATGGGGCGGTTGAGATCAAAAACCCGAAGACTGGGGCCCAATTCACGGTAAACGGTCAAAGGCTCAAGCCTTACATTGAGGGGGTTAGTGATGATACCATTCAGGATGGCCTTGTGGTGGAGATTATGTCCTTGGAGGACCCGATCTATGATTCCAATTAGTGGATTGCAAGACGTCTGGCTGAAGACGTAAAATTTAGCTCTTCTTGGGAGGAAACCCATGTGTTGGTTTATTTTGATTTCTTTGCTTTTGTTGTTTAGTTGTGCATAGTAAAGCCTTGGAGAGGGTGTTTCCTTAACATTGGGGACAATGTTCCATTTAAGTTGGGGGGGGGAGCATTCATTCCATTCATGGCTATTTTTGCTTATTTTCTCATGATGTGTTGATAGTTTTATTGTGAAGATTCTTTTTGAAGCATGTTCATTGAAATGGCTAGTTGATTGAGTATGCATGTTTTGAGCCATGTTTTTCGAACTGTTGCATAATCCCTCTTTGAAAGCTAGTTTTGATGTCTTGAAATTGATCACTTACACGAGCTTTTATGAATTAATAATCTAGTTGATTGAGCTGAGTTAAATCCTATGATTAGTGGAGATTGAAACCTTATACTTGCTTTCGAGCCTTTCTTTTATTTTTGGGAGGATGTAATTACTCTATTCTTTTATTCAGCGTATTTGGTTTCTTGCTTTGTGCTCATGCTTGCAATTGTGTTGATTAGAATTTTCATGTTTGCATTGTGATTGATCAATTGAGAACAATTCTAGTCTTTTCGAAAAATGATTTTAGGCCTTCTTTCGTGTTTGTAGCCTTGTGTTTTTGTTGTGTTGTGTATCCTTAGCACCCATTGTTGAGCTTAAACACTTGCCAATTCATTCAAGCCTAGGAAGCCTTTTTGGTGTGTTTGAGGTAAAGGGGGATTTATAGTCTTCAAAGCCATTTCTCTGTCCAGCAACCTACATCTATCGATAGCCACCTTGGTCTATCGATAGATGCCACCTTCTGTACCACCATTACTCATCCGATCAAAAAAAAAAAATAAAAAAATAAAAAAATAAAAATAAAAATCTCGGAAATGCTAGACCTATCCAGAAACCTGCACCTATCGATAGGTGGTTTGACCGCTATCGATAGGTCAGCTATCGATAGCGGTCATCTATCTATCGATAGAGATCGCGTAACTTTGAAAAAATAAAACCGTTCGCGCCTTCTGCACTTCTCCCATTCATTCCTGCGACGGTTTTCAGACGGTTTTCTTCAACCGTTGCACCCCCTCACATGCACGAACCGCTGCCCATTCATCTCCTTTGAAGGCTATAAATCCTCCCCCTCAGTTTGTGTAGGTAAGAGTGCGTTTTTCTGGGTTGAGTGAGTTTGTTGAGTGCTGAATAGTTTAAGGGTGTTTGTTCGCTGTCATTGTGGGTTTTGTGCGTTTGTGTTGTGTTGTTCTCTGAAAATGAGTCGTCCCCGCCGTCCGTCTGCTACCCGCCGTTCTACGTTGGCCGAGTCGGATTCCGAATCCAGCGACTACACGGTGCCGCCCCCTGCGCCTGCACTCCGTCGACGTGGTTCATCTTCACGCACTCCTCGTCCTCTTGTGGATGAGGATTATGTTATGGAGGAGGAGCAGGAATTTCAGGATGTTGGAGAGGAGACTGGGGAGGGTCCCCGCAGAAATCTGGAGAGTTTCACTAACCAGGGACGTAGGGTGAGCATGCACAGCCAGCCTAGCCAGAGAGTCGCCTATGAAAATTCCATAAGGAGGCGCAAGTTTAACGTGGAAAGGTATGTGGACACGCGCCACATCGATGTTGAGCACGTGATAATCCGGGTGCTGAAAGCCCGGCAGTTGCAGGCTTGGATGGTGAAGGGTGGAGGGTACAAGCCCTCACTTGTGCGAGAGTTCTATATTACTGCCCAGTTTCGGGATGATCAGCCGGAGATGCTACACGCCACTGTCCTAGGGCACCCGATCCGCTTCAGTATTAATGAGATAGCCCAGTACCTCCGCTGCCAGCGCCCCTTGGGTGATGAGTTTTTGGCCTCCCATCTTCGTGCCATGGAGAAGTCCCTTCGGGAATGTGCCGAAATTGTGTGTGTGGAGCCCAATCTTGTGCTGCAGAATTTCACCACTGGGAACATGCACGCCGTCTATGCCGTTATGAACAAATTGCTATACACAAATCTTAGGGCGCGAGGGAGTGATTCTGACATACCTCTCGAGGGGGTGCGACTTCTGCTCGAGTTCATGGACGACGGACCGTTTGATACACCGCTCCTAATCTTCAACGAAATCAAGGCTTACATTTCGACGGTCCCGCGCAGTAACATGCCGTTTCCGCAGATGATCACGTATTTCGTGATGCGTGCGGGAGTCGATGCGCAAGAGCAGCTTTTGTGGGGCGAGGGCCCGATTACCCAGACTACTATCACTCGGAGCATAGCGGCGAGTCAGGCTGCTAGGTGAGCGAGAGCCGCTCCAGTTGCACCCGCGCAGCCCGAGCAGGCACCACAGCCGGCCAGATCCGATCCCCAGTACTTCCCGTCTGGCGCTGCCCCTTTGATGACCGACAGGCAGCTTCTGCAGAGCATATGGCTGGAGCAGCGCTCCTTGATTGAGGGACAGAGGGTTATGTCCGAGACTGTTGGGCGGCTTACGCGCCAGGTTAGGGCTCTTTGGAGGAACCAGCGTGGGGAGGTCCTCTCGGATGTTGAGTTGGGTCTCTTTGCTCCATCTCCACCTCCTCCAGAGACAGGCGATGCTCCTTATGAAGATGATAACCCCGCAGGGGTGTGATGATTCGTGACCGTGCTTGGGATTGTTTTGTTGGGACTTGTTTATGTTTATTTTATTTATAGTTTTCTTGTTTAGGGTATGTTGGTGGTGGTGTGTTTAATTTGTTGTTATTTTTATTTTATATTGGTTCGGTGTTTGTTTAGTTTGTTTAGGTTGTTCGAGAATGGCCGGGTAGTAACCTTAACCGATTGTGTAGCCATTCTCGTTTGGTGTCTCCCTTTTCCTATGTAACCGTGGTTATTATATGCTAATATAGTCCTATTTGATTTCCTAAAGTCTTTTGTTCTCTTTTTGATCAGTCATATCATGCATGCATGGAATTACCTGTTTACGTGGTTGCATTTGTGAGCATTTCCTTGCCTGTTTGTCTTCTCTTGATGCTTTAACGTGTGAGAATACTTGCATGTATTTTTATAATCGTGACGGGCTTCATTGATAACCCATCGTGTGTGATTGTCTTGAGAGTGATATTCCGGCGAGATTTTGAAATCGAAGCTTGCCATGTGGATTAAAATTCGGCTTAACTTGACTGAGAATTTAATTTGTGAAAGCTCCGTTGCACTTGCACGTCGGACATATTTACCTAGTTGATTAAGAGGATTGTTGCAATAGAACGTCATGTTTGTGCCATACATGTATATCCTATCAACTTTCACGTTGCATGTTGCATGCTAATCTCATAGTCATTTTGTTTAGTTTTCGCTTTTGCTTTGATTTCTTCCTTTCGATTTGCATCATTGTGAGGTGTCGTTAGGGACTAGCAACATGTAAGTTGGGGGGTGTGATTGCTCGCAATCATATGCTCTAATTTCATAATTGTAAGACCCAAATGCACGCTAACGAGGATGTAAATCGCTAGGTTTTGTTAAGATATTCATTTGTCTTGTTTCCTTGTGCATTATAGGTTTTTGGCGTTTTTGAAGCCCAAATTCACTCTCCGATGAAGCGCGACTCGCAGTCGAAGGTGGGGACAGCGTCGAGGAAGCATGGAGCATCAAGATGGGTTTTTCTGGGAATTTTTGGGTCATCTATCGATAGATGAATGTGCCTATCGATAGATGCCAGTCTCTGCATCTCAATAAAAAGCTGCTCGTGGATCATCTATCGATAGGTGGATCTCGCTATCGATAGATTCCGGCTTCTGTTTCGCAATTTGGAGATTTATTTCTTGAGCTATCGATAGGCAAAGGGAGGTATCGATACATGCCAGCCTCTGGACCTTTAATTTTGGAATTTGATTTATGATCTATCGATAGGCGTGGTCATGTATCGATAGATACCAGCTTCTGACTTCACATTCTCGGCCAAATTTCCAGCATCTATCGATAGCGGTTCTTGCATCTATCGATAGATGCCCCTCCAGTCCCAAGGCGATTCAGGGTTTCGCGTTCTCTATCGATAGGTGTTCATGCATCTATCGATAGAGATTCTTCAAGTTCGTTCTTCAGCAGCTGACCTTCGCAGCATCTATCGATAGGTGCCTTGCACGCTATCGATAGATGGCTGCCTGCTCCGTTTTTTATGCTAAGTATTTGTGTAATAATGTTGACTTTGAGGGATATTGTTGTCTTTTGCCTCTTTGACTTTTAGGGGAGTATTTAAGCTACTTTAAGAGGAGAGAGAGAGAGCTTTTTCTTTTGTCATTTTGCTCATAAAGTGAGCCCTTGTTTTCTAGTGCTTTCTTGGCACTTTCTAGGCATCCAATCACTACCCATCCTACTCCAAATAGGCCCAAGTTAGACTATGATGAGGAGGAGCATCTACGGATCGCCGATCTACGTCATGGCCGGCTAGGTCACCCGGTTATGGGGTGAGGCAAGGATTTTTGGGTGAGGTTTTTAGTCACCATTTTGTAATTAATGTTATCTAACTTTGGGATAGACTTGTATTTGAGAGCCTAGTGCTTTTAACCGTTTATATATCAATATGTTTTAGTTTTCTGTGATTACTATCTCATACAAATACAAGTGGTGCTTACTTTAATGAATGATTGAGTTAATGGTGGTTTGATCATTAGCATAGGTTATGCATTATCGTTTGATTCTGATAGTTTATGGCTTTTGATTAATCGTTATACACTTAATCATTCATATCATTTTGGTTAACTTATTCTTGTAGTCTAGGTTACCATTATCCCATGTTAAATAGCATTTCATATTACAATCGGTGATTATTAACTTGCCCTAATCCGAACCGAACCCCATTACCTTTCTCCACTTTATCTTTTATTAATTACTCTAGTTCGTCTTTAATTTATTATTAGGACCTTAATCAAC
>JAESVK010069885.1:0-11084 GCA_017140935.1 Hamamelis virginiana
CAATCAATATACATTTAGAAAAATTATATGGATGCAATATATAAATGTATGAAATTGAAATGAAATTAAAATTCTTTTTTTTTTTTTTTTTAAAAAGAAAAGAAAAAAAAAATCTTAAGTTAGAAGAAAGTCACAAAATGAAATCAAAACACCTCTGTTTCTCTTTTAGACGTTATTTTCTAATGGCGGCGTCAACCCCAAAAAGTGTTTATCCCTCCCTAGGTTGACCCCAGCCTACAGGCAGTCTGGCTCCCCAGATGATCCGCATGACAACGTTATTGTAATCATCGCTATTTCCTTTGGACAAAGACATTATCTGTCTTCCTCGAAAGCTCACAAACCTCCGCCGCCTTGCCTCGCTTTAATAGTTTAATGCTTTATACATCCACCAAAAACACATTTAAAAAAAAAAAAAAAAAAAAAAAACAGGTTATGAAAATATAGTGACATTTTGCAAAACAAAAAAGTTATAGTTTTTCACACTAATATTTTTTAAAAATTGATTATTAAATTACTGTAATTTTTGACAGACATGACATATATAAGAGATTCATCAAATTTATGTATTGATTTTTTAAAATATACTGTGCAAATGATTGTAATTGATGTGAGGTCAACCCGACCTTCGCATTCTAACTCTAATTAATTATAACTGTTATATCTTTTTAATTTTAAATTTTCTAACATAAAAATATAATTTGATACATTCATATATAGAAAAATTATGACAGTTTTGAGCTGCTTTTTTTTTTTTTTTTTTTTTTTAAATTCATATTTTGAGATGTTTAGATTGGATAATTGTAATTTTTAACATACATGACATGCATAAAAAAAATATTTAATGTAACAATAATTTTATATAACCCGATATTTTAATCCGAAATTAAAAACCATCCTAAGGTATCGTGGTTTGAGTGGTGTGTGTGTAAAATAGGCAAGCAGTTCGAGAAGAGAGACCTCACCATTCGAAGCATGACACATCATGATGATCTTTAATTTTGAGTTAAAGTGTCTAGTACTATAATATTTTTCTGTATTTTACTATCACTATTTTAAATATGTATTTCATAATTATATATTACGTACTTAAGTTATATAAGTGTATACTTAATAATATAATTGATTTAATATAAATTGATTAAGATTTGAGAATTGAAGTAAAAGTTTCACTTTCGAACATATGATCAGTAGCCACTCATCTAAAAAGAAGGTAGGATACATCTCCAAGAAAAAAAAGAAAAAAAAAAAAAAAGAAAAGAAAAGAAAAGAAAAGAAAAGAAGAAGAGATTGTTTAATCTTCCAAGCGAGGGCCACGCGCTTCCGTCGACATCTTTGCCACCTCCAACGGCTAAAATCCCAGAACCTTCTTATATACTTTCTCAAACCGACCTATCAATAGATATAGTATATATTATTGTATTTTCTCTCTAAATAGATATTCTTGAATCCGAGCCTCGATTTCACCTCCCTCCACACCTCTTTGTTTATCTTTCTTTCTCGGCAAACAAACACGCTTCATCAATGTCTTCTTTTACCGGATATCCATCTTCTCACTCTAATAATTACAATACTCCTTCTGCACCACCCATGCCCGAATCCTACAGGCAAGACTACCCGTACAACAACAATAACAACAACTCTTCTTCTTCTTCGAGCCAGTACGGGCAGGTATCATCATATGGGCACTCTTGGTTTCCACCAGGAACACACCCAGATGTGATTAGAAGCTTTCAGATGGTAGATAAGGATAGGAGTGGATTTATTGATGAAAATGAATTACAACAAGCTCTTTCTTCTACCTATCAAAGGTTTAGTCTTCGGACCATTCGCTTACTTATGTTTCTTTTCAAGAATCCCGAGGATGATTCCTTAAGAATTGGTAAGATTCTAATTTCCACTATGATTTTAATTTCCTAAAAAATTTTATTAGAGTTTGTAGTGTTGGCAAAATTAATTTTTGTTTGTTTTTCTCCATTTTTTATTTTTTCTTGGTAACCAAACTGTTCAACATGATTGAATTTGTGGGTTTTAGCTAACAGACAATTATATTTATGAATTGGAAAATTATTGTTTTCTTTGCTTCAAGTTGGTGGAACAGTGGAACTCTATCTAACTTTGACTTATTTTTTGGTCAACCAAAACCAGAAGTAAATCCCAAATCTAACTTTACATCTTCAGGTGTTTGTTGATGATGATGTTTACATCTTTTGCAGTTTTGAATTTTCCTTGGACTTCTTTGACCAGTTCAATTACATAAAGTGGCATGATGATTTTGATTCCATTTCCATTATGTCTATGTTTCTTTTTCTTTTTTTCTTTTTTTTCAGTTTATTGTTGACAGTCTCCGTCCTTTATTATTGATGCCTGGTGCCATTTTCTTCTGACAGGACCCAGTGAGTTTGCAGCATTGTGGAGTTGTCTTGGTCAATGGAGAGTGAGTCATCTTATTTTATTTTATTAAAAAATAAAATTAATGGTCTTTAATTTGTAGGAGTAGAACTTTTAATTTTCAAACATGAAGGGGAAATGATTTCTCTACTTTCCATGGGGGTTGTTTTGTATCAAGAACATGATTTGGAAGACTTGCCCTATTTAATTAGCTCATATAATGCATTGTTTCAATAACAATAGTGCTCCATGCATCCCCATTGTAGGAGCAGCAGGTCATAGAAGAGCTTTATGCACTTCTTGACTGATTTTAATTTCATTAGAAGCAAACCAATTAATGCAAAATACCATTTGAAGTTTTAAGCAACATCTAGCTGTGAAACTCTGTAAAAAGGATCATTATTCTGTGTTGATTCTATCAAAACGGGATCCTATGAAAGGGCTATTATATATAACTATTTAAACGATGAGCTTTGTGCACTTGGACATTGCACGAGGTTCCTCTCAAGACCTCGACTATAAGCTATTTTAACCGTTTAACTGGACTAGATCGAATGTTTTAGAACTATAGTTGGCTTGGCTTATGGTTCCTATTGAAAATTATCAGGCGGATAATTTTTCCCTCATGAGTGGGGTGAAGTCTAAATTTATAAAATGAGATGTTGAGGGTGAGGGGTTACTCTGATCGACGGGCATTGATTGGCACATACTTTTTATATGCTCAGCCAAGTGCCATGGATGCTTTCGTTTCTGTTAGAAGAACACCCTTGATTTTAGCAACCTGATTAGAGATTAATATGCACTGATAATGCCATTTAAGTAGCTGGAATGCTCTGTTCCTCTGACAACCCCACCCCCCCCCCCCCTTTTTTTTTGAAGTTGTGAAACTCACCCTGGATATATTTATTGTAACTGTGAAATTAAATTAATACACTCACACTTGCAGGCCATATTTGAGAGATTTGATAGAGATAGGAGCAGGAAAATTGATTCAATGGAACTAAAAGATGCTCTCTACAGTCTTGGATATGCAATCCCGCCATCTGTTCTTCAAGTTCTGATTTCTAAGTACGACGATGGAAGTGGCCGGAAGGTCGAACTCAATTTTGACAGTTTTGTTGAGTAAGGCTTCTCTTCTAGAATCTCACATGCAATTTATTTATTTATTTTTGGAGTTGGGTTTGCTAAATTGTTGATATTGTGTTTTCTTGCAGATGCGGGATGATTGTGAAGGTGAGCCCACAAACTCATTCAAATCCTGTAATCTTGAAGCATACCTGAATTCCTTCCGTTAATTTCTCTTGTTACTTTTCCTTTTCAGAGTTTGTATGGCTTTGTTTGGATCTTGAAAACAACAAGGGAAAGAAGAATGCTGAAAATTTCTTAGTAATCAATTCCTTTCTACAACATTTTCAAGCTTTCTCCTCTCCTTTTCCCCAAGTTTTCAGGGATCCAAACAGAGGCTAAATTGATCCTACTTGTCCCAAAATAAATTTTTTCTATATAAGTACTTCTATGTGATTTACTATTCCAAGTAGTCATTAGCTTGCAGGAAAAAGAAAGAAACTGTAATGATTTTTCTAGTTATTATAGGGCTAGTAAATATTAATGTGAAATATATATGAGAGAACTAAGTACTCTAACCTCGTCCTTTTAAGTTCCATGTGTCTGATCGCTACATATGGTATTGCAATTTCAGGGTCTGACAGAAAAGTTTAAGGAGAAGGATCCGCGTTACACAGGTTCAGCAACGCTTACCTACGACACATTCATGTCTATGATTATTCCATTTATTATATCATAACTAAAATTGGTGGGAGAATTTTCTTTTGTACAATGCACATTTACTGTATGTATTACTTGTGTTAAATTATTTGTTCCAATCCAGGAAAGTGTGAGGGATTTTTACTGTATATTGAGATGTCAAAAATTCTTTGATTTCTTTGTTGTGAGAAATGTTAATAGACTTTCAAAATTGAGGATGCTGCCCATAAAATTAGAGTAGGCTGGAAGTCAGTAGAAATAGCAGCCTAATCTAGTTGTTATTCTAATATCAACTTGTAATAAGATCAAATTTTCATTTCATTATCAATTTCTTCTTGGAGTCAGGTGGAGTCTCACTGGCTTCTTTCGATTCAGTGTGAAATTAGTTGTGATCTGTAATTGTATCAATGCTTTGCTTGCAAAAGCTGTTCCAATGCTTGAATGGGTATGATATCGACCTACGATACACGGACTCGCCATTTGAGCCTGGAGTATTCGTGTCGACACGACACGACACGGACACCGGTATGGGATCCGTGTCAGATACGCAATCTAAGCTACGGATACGTCTAGCAACAGGGAACTGCTAGGCCCCGTTTGGATCGGGGGAATCAAATAAGTCGGAATGGAATCCGATTCCATTTCCATGCTGGAATGGAATGGAATAAAAAATTTATTCCATATGAAGCGTTTGGATACTGACTGGAATTAGGGGTCGGAATGACTGTGCATTCCATTTCCTGTGTTTGGCAATGACAGGAATGGAATGAAATTTTTTGTAATTTTCCAATTTTACCCCTTTGCTAATGATCACAGAATATCACATGAACAAGATTAATATTTGGAAATAAAAGGCTTAAATTGAAGCAAGTATGAGCTACTTCAAATTTATTTTACTTTTTATCAAAAAATAATAATAATAATAATAATATTATTGATGCATATTTCAGTCTGGGTAAATTGATACCAGTTATCAAATATCAGCTTCACGATCGTCATTACACGCGAGGTAACAATGCAACTATAGAAACATATTCACAGAAACACCCAGCGAAATGTAATAGTCGGCATTGAAACTGCCATTGAAACATTGGGAAAAGCTCTCCATACTAAACCTCTGTTTGGCACTCGGAAACTATGAAGTTGAAAAGGGAAATATGCTTCCTTTCCTTAATTATTCACGGGAACCAAACAGAGCATGAAATGTTAGGTCAAAATTAGGGGCATTAGAGAAATGAGGAAGGTATTATCTACCGAAAATCCATAAAATCATGAGTAAATTCAAATTACTCAACAAATTAGGGCTTTCAGAGTATATATATATACATATATGTGCGCGGTGGTGAGTTTATGGTTACCTTGTCTTCGAAATCGGGCTCCTCCATGGCAAGGAGGAACTCGTCGCTATGGGGTTGAGGCCACTGAGATGGCAGCAGAAACGACGTCGGAATCATCTTCGTCGACCATGGGTACTGTGTAGTTTGAACGGCGTCGGCGACTGGCAGGGGTGAACGGCGTCGGCTGCTGCCTTGAGGAATCTGGGTAGTTTGATCCCTCAAATCGTGTTTGAAGGGTTGAGGGGTCTTTTTTCATTCCGCCCAAGAGGCAGCAATCCCATTACCACACCCCCCCGCGTTAATCAAATTCCACCCATCAGCCGGATTACATTCCGCCTCATTCCCCCCCTTTCATTCCATTCCGCCACAATTAAATAATCCAAACACACTGATTTGGAATGCAATTCCATTCCCGCCCCTGATTCAGGGAATCCAAACGGGGCCCTACTGTTGTCCTCTTCCTCTTCATCTTCTTCTTTTTCCTCTTCTTTTCTGATCAGAGTACCGACGGCAACTCAAAACCCACCTTTTTGAACATTTTTGAGACTGCTGACAAAAAAGGGAGGTTGGAGGTCTTCGTGGCTAGCACTGGCGAGCTGCTCTGGGGGTCTTCGTGGGTGGCGCCGGCGAGAAATGGTGGTCTTTGTGCGCCGTCGAGCTGTGCTCTTTGCTTCTCGTGCTCCGGCGATTCTGTTTCTCTCGAGCACTAGAGCTTCCCTCATCTCTCCTCATTCTCAAACTCAAAAAAGTGATAAGGTGTAGGTCACGTGCGTAGCGTCTTTATAAATATCTTGCCCTTATATTTTAAAAGCCTTGCTTTTATGTTATTAAAAATAAATTACTTTTATATTTTAAATAAGGTCAGGTACAACTGTTCTTATTTTTTTTAAAAAAAATTCCTTTCAAAAGGGGATGAAAAAGAAAATAATTTTCATCCAAAAAAAAAAAAACAATAGAGAAATCAAAAGAAGAAAATAGTAGGGTACTTACCTCCTAGTATATGTTTTCCTTTTCTCTTTTTGATTCTTGATTTTGATTTCTCCTCTTTCCTCTTCTATTGAACTTCAATCATTTTTTTCAATCTTACGTTTACTGGTTAATGGTTACACACTTACACAGATTCATGGTAGATAGAACTTAGAAGATGAAGATTGAAGGGTGAAAGATGAAAGAGAATATGAGAGCAAGTCAGCAAGGCTTAGACATGGAAACTGTAAAAGCAATAAGGCATACACTCCATAGTCCATACAGATACAGGGAGATGCACAGTCGCACACCATTACTGAAAAGTGTTAAAAAAATAAAATCACTTGCAAGGGGACAATGCTTTTGTCCTCCTCCAATAAAAATGTTGGATTTTTTTTTTTTAAAAATAAAACTAAAGCTCTTTTATTTGTTAATTTATGACTTTTAATTTAAAGAGGATGCTCATCCTATACAACCATGGAGTATTCTAACATTGTTAATGGACAAAGACTGTTACTTTTCAGTTTTCACATATATTCTCTTTCTTCAAAAACCCTCTCCCGCTGGCAACAAATTTCTTTTCTCAAGAAACCCTTCCCCATGCAACCATTTCTTGAGAATTGTAGTGTATAGCTGTAATTATATTAATATTTAATAACTGTGGGCATGAGGTTTGCTTTTTCATAGGCTTTTTCCATAGGTTTTTTTCAACAATAACACTTTTACCCCAGCCTTGCTGCTGGAACATTATTTTCTATAAAAAAAAAATTAAAAAAAAAATTGTGAATGTGATGGACTTGACTGGCTAATAATAATAGGCTACACTACAATTATTTTGAAATAAAATAATAATAATAATAATTTAATAAAAAACAAAGACCATCATATTTTAAAGTTTTTAATGTCATTTTGGAAATAAAATTAATAAAAAGTAAAAATTTATTTTATATAATGCTTTGTGATGGTGATGAACGCCAATACGACATAAAACCTAGGTATCACGATCTCAACCAACTAGGCTGAGGTGAGAGTGGCTATTTTATATAATGCTTTACTTAATGTATTATCTTATTTTTATCCATAAAAATAATGATCATTAAAAAATAATAAATTATTTTAAAAAATGGATAGCAATTGATCTATAAAAGTTTAATTAACATATTTTCTTAATTTTATCCTTAACAATAATGATATTTCAAAATAATTAATTTGTTCAAAAAATGGATAACAATTAACCCTTTGGCCGGCTAATTTTTTTTTTTTTTCATATATTATTCTAAAAAGATAATAGCAAATTATTTAAGAATAGATAACAATAAATTACAAGGCTTGAAACAATAAATTACAAGGCTTGAAACTGACTGAGGCTAAATTTTAAGGAGTCATTAATTAATATGGGGCAATTTCCATGAATAATCCTAAGTTTCCAAAATATTATGGCTACGAGCCCAATCCAAAATATATTACCGCTATGCACCTATTACTGTTTTTTTGGACAAAATTACCCTTAAAATTGAAGTTTGACCAATTTGTACAGGATCCCCAATTTTATATATAATCCCAAAAAATAAACAGAATCCTCAATCCCCAATTTATCTAATAATTACCAATATTGTTAAGAATCCCCAATCCACTTTATGTCACGTTAACATTTAATGCTAGTCATTCAATGTCTCCCGAATTTTTTGTACATGATCCTCAATTTTATGTATAATCCCCAAAAATAAACAGAATCCTCAATCCCCAATTTATCTAATACTTACAAATATTGTTAAAAATTCCCAATCCACTTTATGTCACGTCAGCATTTAATGCCGGTCATTCAATGTCCCCCGAATTTTTTGAACAGGATCCCCAATTTTATGTATAATCCTATAAAATAAACAGAATCCTTAATCCCCAATTTATCTAATAATTACCAATATTGTTAAGAATCCTCAATCTACTTTATGTCACGTCAACATTATGCATGTCATTCATTCAGTTTGCGTTTCCAAAAACATCAAATCAATCAAATCTAGTCTACTCTATTAGATATTTTTAATTTTTTAGTAATATAGGGGATTGGTGATTATTTGTAATTCTGGTGATCCTTTGTATTATTGAGGATTGGAGATTATACATAAAATTGGGGATTGTGTTGATTATTGGTGACTCTTCAATTTTTTTTAATTCATCCATACAAAAATTTTGACCATTTCAATGGTCAAATTGTAAATACCTATATGAGTGTAGGGTATTTTTTGTGTGCATATTATGCATGCCAAAAATCACAGTGATCCAAAGCACAATTTTAAAAATACCAATATAAATGACTATTATAATTAGAAATACTACAATTTTTTACAGTAAGACTTTTAAAATCTAACAATTGTATCAATTTAGTGTTTGGCATATATGAGATGCACAACACAAGAATGATATCTAAACCAACAATCATATAAAGTTAAACAGGAAAAGAAAAAATTGCATATGACCAACCTAAGCAATACTAATAAAAATGTGCCACTTAAAGATAAATTAAAAAAAAAAAGGCCATATGTTGGATTAAATTAGATTAAAATAAATAAATAAGCAATAGAAGATTAAATAAATAAACAATAGAAGAATTAGATAACATGATGTGTATAAGTGGAACATCTAATCCAACAGTTGGATCAATGTGATATTTTTCATACATGATGTGTATAAGTGGAACATATCATCTATCGGTTGGTTTCTCAAAATACCTATCCCATGTCAAGTTTTGCAAAGAATCAGTAAGAACCTTGAAGTTAGAACAATGTGTGACCGGAACCTGACCATTTTAAATTTTATTTTTTAACTAGTGTGGGTTTAATAGTTTGAGAAATCAACCGTTGGATTAGATTCCCTACTTATGTATGTCAAGTATTCCAAAAATCACAATAATCCACTATCTTCTCTTAAACCAACAACCTATTGAAAATCATAGAACTTATAAATTTTTGGCTAAATTAAAATTTCTTATAATAAGCTGATTTTTTCAAAATCTATTTTACAACTAGCCCTACATAGTTGACTTTCCACAACTTTGTGTAATGTGCATCTTATAATTGGAACCTTGTAATAATAGAACTTATAAATTTTTGGCTAATTTAAAATTATTAAGCCAATAGTTTGTGATAAAAAGTATTATATCACAAGTCACAACATTAAAATGAGCATTTAAAGAAAAAAAAAGGGTCTAATAAAATGAGCATTTAAAGAAAAAAAATGTTCTAATAATTCACTAACTTTACAAGTCATCACATTAAAATTAAGATAGGTTATGAAATTGATTGATTGGCTCCGATGGTCCAAAGGTCACATTGAATTATTTAATCACAACTTATACCATTAAAATAATTCACTAACTTTACAAGTCATAGCATTACAATAATAGATAGCTTATGAAATTGAATGCAAAATATAAACTAAAGGTGCTGACACTTAACCAGTACCCCCCCCCCCCTAAAAAAATTTTTTTTTTTTTTTTTAAAATTCTTGATTGAAGATGCAAGAAACAACACAGTACCCAAAGTTCTCACCTTTCCAAGACAGGTGACTGGACAGGTAAGTCAGTCAGCTTTACTTGCAAAATACACTACTTATCTTTTTATACCTACGGTTTCTCCCTCTAGACCAAAGAACTGATTCGTCTCTCTTATTTTTTTTTTTTTGATAGTTAATTCTTCTCTCTTCCATTGTTCCTTTTTTGTCAGGGAAAGTTGCAGAAAGCTTTAACAATGTCTTCATCCCATTTTACCATTCAAGAAAATCAAAAAGGGAAAGCAAAGGCAACTCTACGTCCTTTAAATCCTCAAGGATCTGGTTTTGATGATAAACCACTATGGAATCATGTAAAGGTTCTCAGTATAGCTACAAGTGGAGGAGGAAATAGATGTTGGTCTTGTAACTACTGCAGCAAGAAGGTGACGGGGTCATATTCCAAAGTTAAGGCACATTTGTTGAAGCTTCCAGGCTATGGGGTTGAATGCTGCAAGTCAATAGGAGAAGATGTTTTTCAAGCAATCAAAAGGGAGCATGATGAAGCTGAAAGAAAAAGGGCTCAAGATGCATTAAACGCAAGAAAGAAGGCTGATTATATCTCTTTACTTGAAAAATCAGATTTGTTACAGCATAAGAAACGCAAGGGAGGTTCTTTAGAGAAATCATTCAATGTTGCATAAAGAGATATTGCTGACAAAGAAGCTGCCAAAATGTTCTATGCTAGTGCCATACCATTTAATCTTGCAAGGTCCCATATTTCAGGAAGTACTCACAAACGTTGACCAATAGCAGCTTGTAAGGTTATACTCCTTCATTTGATAGGCTACGCACAACACTACTAGCACAAGAAAAGGAACATGTGAACAGATTGCTCCAACCCATAAGAGACACCTGGAGGAAAAAGGGGGTCTCCATAGTCTCAGATGGATGGTCAGACAAGCAACGAAAGACCTTTGATAAATATAATGGCTGCATCTGTAGGGGGAGCAATGTTTCTAAAAGCAATTGATGCAAGTGGAAACATAAAGGATGGAGATTATGTGGCAAATTTATTCTTGCAAGTGATCAAAGGCGTTGGAGGAGAGAATGTTGTTCAAATCATAACAGACAATGCAAGTA
>JAESVK010069887.1:0-14228 GCA_017140935.1 Hamamelis virginiana
GCGACATGGAGATGTCCCTAGTCACTGCTAGGTTGGGGTGAACCCAAAGGGTCACACACAATAGAGGGTAAGAGAGTTCCTTAAACTTGTGAGAGGGGAATCCTGTCTTTAATTTAAGTTTGATTTTGATTAATTAAAGGTTAATTAATTAAAAGTCAAAATTAACCAAGAATAGGATTGCTCTATTCAAGGATGTTTGGTCATGCTAGCACTAGTAACCAAACATCCCTTAAAGAGGAGAATGTCTTTAAATACGAGTGTTTTACACATTCTAGGGTAAGCAACCCTCTTGGCCGAAATTCTCACTCTCCTCTCCCTCTCCATTCTAGCTTTCTCAAGTGTTGTGGAAGACTAGAAGGGTTTAGGGAATCTTACTCTCGTGTGGATACCGTTGGAGACTTCATTGCGTTGAAGTTCAAGGTCGAGGATTGCAAATCGAAAGGCGAATCAAGTAAGATTAATTTATGTTTAATAAATTTTATTTGCTTGTAATTAAATCACATATCCCAATGCTTGTTCGATTCTTGTTTAGGATCATTCGATGATGGAATCATATTTTTAAAAGTTTTGTTTTCTCTTCCGCTGCGATTCCATGCATTTCGATCGATTCCTTTCACTGATTAGACACGTAATCGTTGTTTGGTTACCTAACTGGATTGGAGTTTTATATTTCTCTTCTCCCTAGATTTCAATAAATTAGTAATGCTGTGTTTTCTCGGAGTTCATACTTCTGTTGTAGTATTTCTCAACTATATTGAATTCATTGCATCATTATCCAAATGATTCTCATAATCTGATGTATTGTAGATAACAAAAATTTACAAATTTCATAAAACCAGTGTCTACATAAGACTAGATTATGTCTCTGAATTAATATGCCTACACTGTTTTTAATGTTGTGAATAACCCAAAGTTCCTTTGCTGATTATTGCCACTGATACTCTCTGTCACCCTTAGCCTATATATTTAAATAATACTCAATGGACCACGTAGAATATGGGCTTGATGCTTAAGTATAGTATCTAATCCAACGGTAAGTTTTTCAAAATATGTATCCCACAATTATCTATGGGCTTCATGCTTACAACCCGACTGGATCATTTCTGTATATATATATATTTGTTGTCAACGTGGTTGAGTTGTCAAATCTATGTTCAGTGTCCATGTTAATGCAACGTAGAGTACGAGTTATCTAGCATTTAGTGTCATGATTTTCAGGACTATCTTTTGATTGACATTATTCAAATGATTTTAGAAGGAAAAGTTATATTGTCTAGAATATCATGTGAGAGATCCATGGTTAGACCGGGTACATTTTCACCATTATTGAAACTGTGCCTGAGACATGAAAAATACTTTTAAAGTACACTGGTCATTCATCCATTAATGCAACCACCATATAAGTCACTGTTATATTAAGCAGCTGAGGTTTCCATCGGAGTAAGAAGAGTCCTAGAGACCACAATGTTGTGGGTGATGTTAGAACTGGTTTGGTCAATGCAGAACTGCACAGTGTGCTGCAGGTGCTGTTTGAACTGGAGAGCTGGATAGTGCACCACTTTTCAGCAACAGAAGGAAATGGGCAAAAGTAGGAGAGGAACAACAGGAAATATATCCTACAATGGCCTGGCGGGTTAGTATCCAATGGCTACGCCAACTAGTGTAGAGGTTAATGAGAGAAGCAATGACAGGACCCATTTTGGGTATTCAAGGTTCACCAGGTAAGAAGAGCCTTCATATTTCTTGGCCTGGTTGAATTGTTGGTTTGGTGCCATGAGAGAACTATGCAAGCGAAGCAAGAGATTATACAAAATTATTACCCAATGTTTATTATGACAAATCTTTCTATTAAGTAGACATAGAATAGATAGAATGATCTCAGCTAATTTTATCCAGTTCTATCTAAATTTAGTCTTTGCTTCTTTTTTTTTTTTTTTTTTTTTCTCTTTTTATTTTTAATTTATTTTGTCCTGTTTTTATTTTATGATGTAAATATACTTTTGCAAATTGGGAAGATTTTTTCTGAAAAGAAATGATGTGTTGATGAGGTTAGAGATTGTGAAGAAAAGCATGATTGCCAAGGATTTAGTGGAGGATATGGCTCTATATATAAAGCTAAAATATGAAAAGGGACATGGGGCTTACCACAAGTAGTTTGGATTATGACTTTAAGAGTTGAATTGAGTTTTGAGGTCTCACATACCTCCACAGGATGGTTTAACTATACAGTTACTTAATCCTTTAGTGTCATGTTTTCTGAACTGTGTTAACGTGTGCATTTATATAACATAGTTAGTGTTACAAATACAATTTTTTTTTTTGGAATGCTTTTTAATTTCAACTTATATAAATGAGATTTTTTGGGGTCATCAACATTGTTTTTGTTTGTCTTTTTGGTGGCTGCAGTCCTAACTCTGGTCAATTTAATGGTAAAAATATTAGACTGGGATCTCGTGGTGACAGTTACTATGAATACCTAATAAAAGTATGGCTTCATCGGGGAATCGATCGAGATAGTAGTTTGAGATATTTATATGATATGTATGAGGAAGCAATGAAGGGTGTTAGGCACCTACTTGTTCAGAAATCTATCCCAAATGAATTGGTTTTCGTGGGAGAATTGCCTTTTGGACCTAAGCATAAGTTATTGGGTCAGTCCAGATTCCACACGTTCCCCCAAACTAAGAATTAAGGTTCAGCATCCATCCATTTTTATAAGCCAACTGACATAATAGGAGGAAGGATGTTCATTTTTTGCAAATATATAATCTGGTATTTTTTGTGATATGAAATTTTAAGGTGTATTTTGTTGTTATAGATTCGTAGTTGTCATCAGTGATCCTCATTCCTTTGTGATGCTTACATGGAATATTTGATAAGTATTAATGGACGTCAATGGAGAAGGGGCAACTTTAGAGGAGCCAACCACTACTGTTGGGTCTTGTGCTGAGTGGCTATGTGGGAGCTATATAATAATACAAAACCTCTCTCACTTAACCCACATTGTATGTGGGTGTGAGTACGTGATTTCTGTTTTGAGCTTGTATATATCATTTGAACTATTGAAGTACTGATCAAAATTGATTGTCTTTTTGATTTTATCAAAAATAAAGTTACTTAATTTCTTATTTCAAATAATGCAGGGAGCTCCTAGGTTGCTGGGTTAAGACTTGTACCTAAGATCAAAATCACAAAGGCAGCAAAGATATCATCTCCACTCCCTGGTTGCTTTAATACTTCAATTTCATGCTCCGGCCATTGTAACATTTTTTTTTTCTTTCACTCAAATCAGTTTCCTTTGCCCCATAAACAATAGTGAGGCCTTTTTTTAAGCTCTTTTTATTCTCTTTACTGCCTTCTTGTACATAAACAATAGTGAAACTTTTTGTTTTAGATCTTTTTTTTTCCTCTATTGATTATTGTTCTAGATACTCATATTTAATGAAATTTAAAGTAATGATTTTATATTAAATTAAGTTTTCTTGGTCTTTAATTATAGTTCTTAATACCCATGCATTTGTATATATATATATATAATTTGCTACAGGTTACATTTAACTGTTACAGGTTACATTTAACAGGTTTTGGGGGAAAATATTGATTATAATTGAAAAAAAAAAATCATTCATGGTATTATTAATGACGGTTACAAACTGTCACGGTTGCATTTTGAACTATCATGGTTGTGTTTTGAGCTATCATCATTTTTTTAAAGAAAGATGACGGTTTAAATCTATCATTGTAAATCAAATAAAGATGACGATTCTAAACCGTCATTGTAAATCGAGAAAAGATGACGCTTTTGAACTGTCATTGTAAATCGAAAAAAGATGACGCTTTTGAACTGTCATTGTTCTAACATAATAATGACGGTTTAAAATTGTCATCTATTTTCCGTCTCAAAGATGACACGGCCCCCAATGACGCTTTTCAAAACCGTCATTAAAATAAAATGATGACAGTTCAGATTTGTCATCAATAAACAGTTCTCTTGTAGTGTTGGCACAGTTATGAAAATTACAGCATGTATGCTTTAGTTTCTTCTAATTATATGCATGAGTTAGGTTAGGAATGAGTGTTTAGATTATGTATGTATGTTTAGGATTAAATATCTTAGTGTTTGCATATAGTTTAGTATGTTCGTATTGCATATTAGTTATTGTTTTGAGTCAGTTTGGCATGTTTAGAGTCATAGGTTCATGTTTGCACATGAAGGTAGTGTTTTTTCTTATTCTAGGATCATGGTAACTATTTGCTTGTCTTGTTTAGGTGTGCTCAATTAGTTCCCAAGGGTAAGAATTCAAACATCGCCAAAGATAATAAATACTGAGGGAGTCCTTAGGTCATCTCCGCAGGGAGTGGAACTGGTCTAAATGATCCTTAGGTATTGTAAACCAATGAATGTAAAGAAAGTGTAAAATCATGGGGGGTTGATTGTTGTTGAGTGTTTTGTAGAGAACTAATTAAATTAAGCTAACAATAATGAAATGTAAATGGTTGGATTCTTGGGTTTCATTCCATCCACAACTTAGGAACATGTATTTCTCACAATGATTTCTCATCTAGGATCCATTAAAGAATGGTCTTTTGATGGAGGATTTAACTTTAAATGCATTTTGAAATGAAAACTCATCTAGGATCCATTGAAGAATGGTCTTTGATGGAGGATTTAGCAATAGAAATATAATGGTGTTAAATGGAAATAAATATTCTCTTGGGCATTTCATCAAACACTTGGAATGCATATAAGTTCAAGCACAATATGTACCAAGTATCACTTGTTAACACATTGTGAAGAAGATGTCAAACCAAGAGGGTTCCAATATGAAAACATTTATAACCATTCAAACACAAAACACAAGAAAAATGGAGCTGAATAATGGAAAATACTCTTTGAGGCATTTTAGCAAACACTTGGAGTGCATGTGGTTCAAGCACCATTTGTGCGAAGCAAAAGCTTGTCTATAAATGGTCAAGAGATACAAAACCAAATGGGTTCATAAAATAAAGAGTATTGAACATCATCCAACCAACATTTATAGCATAAGAATGGAGAAAACTCATATTACCATAGTTGTGAGATAGAAATCCACCATTGAATCCAACCTTGAGAACCTAAAAAGCCATAAATGCAAGAACAATCAAAGTAAATGCAAAAAACTTGAAATGGAAGCTATTTATATTACTTAAGAATGAAAATACAAAGTTTAACAAGCTACAAAATAAAGAACAGCAAAGATTACAAAGCATAGATGAAAACAAGAATACAAAACTAACCTAAACTAAACTAATCCTAAGCTAAACTAAGAGAAAAACTAAACTAACCTAAGAGATCCCTAAAAACTAGGTGGGAGAGGTAGAGAGAAGGCAAACCAGCTGCAAAATGTGTATAAATACCCCCTCCCTTAGGGTTACAAGAGTGGGAGTGAAAATACCAAAGTGCCCTTGCAAAAAGGGCAAATTCCAAACAACCCGAGTGAATTCTCGAGCAGGGTTACCGGTACCCTGTAGCTTCTGCAAGTGGGGTACTGGTATCGCCCTAGGGGGGACCGGTCCCACTTATGCAGATTCTCTGAAAATGCCTAAAAAATGCCTTGCGAATGCCTCCGACTTCAAATGGTCATATCTCTCTCATCCGGAGTCGGATTTGGACGTTCTTTATATGCACGCGAAGCTTGAGAAGTCTTCTTTACACCCATGGTGGTCTTTTATTGTCCAATTAAATCTAGAGAGAAACAGTTTTTCCAAAATATCCAGATTGGTCGCTTTTTGCACTTCATGACTTTGTTTGCCCATATCTCCCAAACCACTTGGCATTTAGCTTTGAAATTTGATTTGTGGCATCTAGACACACTTAGAAGTATGTTCTATAAGTCCCATGACCTTTGAAAACTTCCAAGGCTTGACTCCAAGCTTTCATTTTGCATGCAAAAAACATCTATTTTAGCGCATTCAACTTGCAAGGGCTCAAAAACAACAAAAGAGTCAAACGCACCTATTTACAAGTATAAATAGCTCAAGTATGTACAAAATTATGGGAATAATGCAATAAAAATATGCAATATTATGGTGCAAGAACTATTGTATGGATAGTAGAAGCATGTCTTAGGTCATTTTTGGTCGGTTAGTTTGTGTCTAAAATGCATGCTAGGATATTAAAGTTGCTATTTTTAACATAAAGATTATGTTTTATGTGTCATTACATGTTTTGGCTTATGGCTCTACATGAGAATGCATGGTATCATATTTTGTGTTAAAAGAGTGTTTTCACATATGTTTTGAGTGAAAGAATATGCATGGGAAAGCAGCGGAAAGTAAAAAAATAAAATTTTCCCATTGATATTCATCCAAGATTCGAACTCAAACTATAAAACGAATCTAAACAATTTATTCAAACATGAATCAAAAGCTTACTTGATATTCCTTTGATGGTTGTCTTCTCAAAACTTTAAGCCACAAACGTATGGAAGCCTCCAATGAAGTCCACACAGCCTAAGACTTCTTGAACTCCTTGATCTCCACAACTCTTGAAGAGAATGCAAACTTGAGAGGGAGAGAGAGAGAGAGTGGCGGCAATGAGAGAGAGTGGGGCTCTCTTGAAGTGAATGATTAAACCCTAGGCCTATCCCTCTTATTTATAGACTCTCTCCTCTTTTAATGATGTTTGGTTACTAGTGCTAGCATGACCAAACATCATATTAGAATAAGTTTATCCTAGTTTAGTGTATCCTTAATCCTTTTAATTATTAACCCTTAATAATAAGGATTAAGCTTATACATAAATTAGAATATCCCCTCTCACAAATTCAAG
Source organism: Hamamelis virginiana (assembly GCA_017140935.1). Taxonomy (NCBI): domain Eukaryota; kingdom Viridiplantae; phylum Streptophyta; class Magnoliopsida; order Saxifragales; family Hamamelidaceae; genus Hamamelis; species Hamamelis virginiana. The sequence continues at coordinate 6,812 of JAESVK010069887.1, forward strand.
AAGATCGCTTAAGCTTTAATGTGTGTGACCCATTGGGTCCACCCCAACCTAGTATTGGCTCGGGAACATCGCATGTTTCCCGAAATAGAAACTTTCTATTTTTGGTTCAATTGAAACTATTTCAATTTTGCCCTCAATGATAACACTTATCATTAGGCCTACACTAGTCATGAGTGACATCTAGCAACATATCATGACGTACCCTAGGTGTGAGTGAATATATGAATATATAAATGAACCCTTCGTGTAATAGATAATCCTTCACCAAACAATGTCACGATTAAGTTATTTGGGTATGGATTCATGTCAAATCCTAACTTAATCCTATGTTATTGATTCACCAAATATAAACTCAATTAGGTTAACCCATGAAAACACTTTTCCTTGGTTACCTTCTGCTTTGGCCAAAGACTTCATTGAGTTATTATTTGTGAATTAACTGTGACATTCTCCCTTTGATATTAAGGGTGATGATCCCCTATTGCACACTCACCTATCTTCACATACAACTTACTAAAGCCAATGAGCACCGATTACATCCTCATGATTAAGGGTGTACAAGATACTATCAAACTCTAGTAATTCATACATAAGATAACCAATGGTGTCTCAGGTATGAGGATTAGAAATGTGACTATACACATGAGCAGCTTTTGACATTCAAATATATTTCCATAAGCTGTACTCATACTGGTCACGTTCAGTGTACTTGTTCTCTAACAAGCACCCACAGGTTTACTATAGTGTCTCTACACAGATGGCTTGAGACTCACCATCCTCCCACTAGAGCTAGTATAACTTGAGCTAATCTTAACGGTTTATTATCGCCCAAATAAATAAACCTATGATCAGGAACATATCTAGAATAGATGTTCTTGAGAATTGTATGTCTCTCTATCTCAACACTTGAGATACAATTCTCTATCATGCTATTCATGGACATTATCATGAACAGTTATAAATAACACAAGTTTACATGATAATATAAAAGCCATTTTATAGATGAATAAGATTCATACAAGAATATAAATGAAACAAAGTTCCCTAATTACAACCTACTAATTGGTTTTAGGGCACATTTATAACAATCTCCCACTTGCACTAAACCCAGTTAGTAACGTATCTCATACCCATCTTTTCAAGATGCTGCTCCAAGGTCTTCAGTGTAAGAGCCTTAGTAAGTGGGTCTGCGGTGTTATCCTCAGATGCTACTCTTTGCATTATGATATCTCCTCTTTCAATGATTTCTCTAATTATGTGGAAGCGCCGTACTATGTGCTTAGATTTCTGATGAGACCTTGGTTTTTTCGCCTGAGCAATAGCCCCATTGTTGTCACAATACAAAGGTATAGGTGACTCAATGGATGGAACCACTCCAAGTTCTGTGATGAACTTCTTGATCCAAACAGCTTCTTTGGCAGCTTCAGAGGCGGCTACATACTCAGCTTTTGTAGTGGAATCCGCTGTAATCGGCTGCTTACAGCTCTTCCAACTAAACACTCCACCATTTAAGGTGAACAAATATCCAGATGTAGACTTCCTATCATCTATGTCTGACTGAAAGTCAGAGTCAGTGAAACCATTTACTTTAAGCTCATCACCTCCATAGACAAGAAATAAATCCTTAGTCATTCTTAAGTACTTAAGGATACCCTTGACTGCCACCTAGTGTGCCTTACCTGGGTTAGATTGATATCTGCTGACAACGCTTATTGCATGACTGATATCAGGTCTAGTACATAGCATAGCATACATAAGACTCCCCACAGCTGATGCATAAGGGATCTTACTCATATGCTCTCTCTCCTGATATGTCTTGGGAGACATATCCTTTGAGAAATGAATTCCATGTCTAAAGGGAAGTAAACCCCTTTTAGAATTCTCCATACTAAACCTCTTCAGTATCTTATCTATGTACATGGATTGTGAGAGACCAAGCAACCTCTTAAATCTATCTCTATAGATCTTTATACCCAGTATGTAGGTTGCTTCTCCCAAATCCTTCATGGAGAAGTTGCTAGAAAGCCAAAGTTTTACAGATGAGATCATTCCTGTATCATTCCCAATGATAAGTGTTAGTGATATGCCCTAATAGCCAATCTCACTGGTGTAATTTAGGACATAAAGTTGATTCATGTATTATTATTATTCATTAATAAAATGGGCTTTTGATTATCATGTATTCTTCTGTTATTATATTCATGATAAGTCCTTAGAAGGAATGTTAATATAAGATCTCAAGAGTTGAGATTAGGAGACTTATATTGTTAAAGATTTCTTTCTTAGATATTCCTAGTCATAGGATTATTTATTGGGCATTAATAATCTGGATAGACTAGGACAGGTTATGTCTGCTCAATATGGAGAATGACTAGTCTCAAGTCATTTGTGTAATGACACTAGGACAAACCTGTGGGTGCTTGTTTGAGAACAAGTACACTGAATGTGATCATTGATTGAGTTTGTTGAATGGAGTTTTACTTACATGTCAAACAACAACTCAGGGTTACAATGATGCAAGTGATCCTTAGACCTGAGGCACCATAGATGTCCTGTGTTAGGGATATTAGGGTTTGATAGTACAATGTACATATCCTAACCATGGAATTTGTGTATGTACTCATTGGCCCTAGTATACCTGTCATGGGGACATATGAGTGTACAACAAGGAATCTATCACTCTCAGTAAAGAGAGGGAATGCCTCGTATTATTCTCAAAGATATAATTCATATAAGTCTTTGGCCAAAGCAATTGGGAATAAGAAAACTGTTTCTTGAGTATCCCAAGGTTGAATTTATATTTTGAGAATCACATACAAAATGTTAAATTAGGGTTTGACATATTATCCAATACCCAAGTAATTTAACTAAGGCATTGTTTGATGGAAGGATGGAATTGTATCTTAATTGTAACTAAAGGGTTCACTGTGTTATGATTAACCTTCACACAACCTAGGGTGTGTCTTGACATATTGCTAGATGTCACTCAGGACTAGTAGAGGCCAAAGAGAAATTGATTTCTCAAAAGGAAATTAGAAGAGTTCTAATTTGAACCTTAAATAAAAGTAGTTTTATTTGAAGGATAATTTATTATCCTAATTCCTACTACTAGGTTGTTGTGAACCTAAGAGGTCACACACATATAGTTGGTAGCTTCATTTAAAGAAGAAGAGAGAATTATATGCAAATATTAATTAACTAGAATTTCAAGTTTTTGAAATTTGAAATTTGAAATTTGAATTTTGAATTTTTTGAAATTTGAAATTTTGAATTTTGAAATTTGAAATTTGAAATTTGAAATTCGAATTTTGAAATTTGAATTTTGTAATTTGAAATTTGAAATTGTCATGAGATGGCAAGATAATTAAAGATTTCAAAATAGTTAATTGAATTTCAAGTTAGTTGAAATTTAAATTTGAAATGGTTTCAAATTATAGATAAGATGACACATTATCTATCATTGCATTTATATTTTGAATTTGATTTATTTCAAATTTGAAATATGGTTATCATCTATCTAAGAGAGCTAGCACTCATCTATAGATAGAGACATGAGGGGGCCGGCCATATGGAGAGGATAGGATCAAAAGTGTTTTGGTGAAATCCCTAGCCATCTTCTCACTCTCTCTCTCATCTCTTGGAGCTTGCAACTAGTGTGGATCAATCTTGGAGGCCTTCATCTACTTGGGGCTGATCTACAATCATTTAATCCTACTCTTAAGGCTATCAATGTAAGTTGTTTATATTATTTAAGTATTAATTACATAGCTTATACAATCATCATGTGATCTTGGTTCATATTCCATGGAGAAAAATTTTATTCCGCACATTTCCATGGGATTCTTTCAATAAGGATATCGTCCACATATAGGACAAGAAAAGTGACTGCACTACCACTAACCTTCTTATACACACATGGTTCATCCATATTCTGAATAAAGCCAAACGATTTTACCGCTTCGTTGAATATGATGTTCCAGCTTTGAGAAGCTTGCTTTAGCCCATAAATGGACCGCTGTAGTTTGCATACCTTGTGGTCCTCACCACTGGACATAAAGCCCTTAGGCTATTCCATATAAGATCTTCCTCAATGTTTCCATTAAGGAAGGCAGTCTTTACATCCATTTGACATATCTCACAGTCATAGTATACTGCTATAGCTAGCAATATCCTAATGGATTTCAGCATGGCTACCGGCGAAAAAGTATCCTCATAATCAACACTTTGTTTCTGATTATACCCTGTTGCCACTAGCCTAGCTTTGTAGGTCTCTACCTTTCCATCTGAGCCTATCTTCCTTTTGTAAATCCATTTACAGCCTATAGGTACTATACCTTCAGGTGAATTTACCAAAGTCCAGACTTCATTGGAATACATTGAATCAATTTCAGATTGCATGGCCTCTTGCCATCTTCTCGAGTCGATGTCCAACATCGCTCCTTCGTAAGTGGTAGGATCATCTGGATGTTCCTTGTTGCCAAGTAACAATTCCTCACTAAAATCATGGAACTGCCTCAACAGGGGCAGGTGTGGTATCAGTGTTGGTTTGCGTACTCTCGAATAATTCCTCGAGATCTATCACTTGACCTTTACCTCCTTCTTGTATGAAATCTCTTTCAAGAAAGACAGCAAACTTACTAACAAAGACTTTTTCTTCGCTAGTGTGATAGAAGTAGTATCCCAAAGACTCTTTTGGGTACCCTACAAACCTACACTTGTCTGACCTTGCTTCCAGTTTTGTTACATTTAGGTTCTTAACATATGCAACGCAACCTCAAACCCTTAAATGCTTCAGGCATGGTTTCTTCCCATACCATATCTCATAGGGTGTTGATTAATAGTCATAATCGCTTTAGTTTAGGTTTTTTTTATTGCATTCTTGTTAGCTTTTATCTGTTTACTCCTGTAAGTTGGTGCGTTTTACGCTTTTGGAGCTTTTTCTCTGTAGTGCAGGTTATTCCACTGTTTATGCTTTTGAAGCTCTTTTTTGTGAACATTCTCGATAGCCTCAATGGTTCTTGAAGCCCCTTGGTGTTGGAAGAAACCTAGGTGGGAGTATGAAGTGATTTCAGGCCAAAACCAGCAGTTCTGCAGAGGTGGTATCGGTACCACCAACCTATGGTACTGGTACCAAGTATTTAATTTTGCTAATTTCTAGTGCAGAAACTATTTGCACCGGTACCACCAACCCGTGGTACCGGTACCAGACCCCGAATTTTGGCTGGTTCGTTTGTAATTCATGGTTTTGAGTGAGGGCTTTGTTGTAACTTCATTGCAAACATTTGGGAGAGTATTTATGAATCGTTTTCTCAGCTGAAAGGGGATCTCAACTTGTATTCTCTTTTTCATGGTTATTTTTATAGGGTTTAGTTAGGTTTAGCTTAGTTTCCTTCATGTTTTTGATGTAATCTTAGTAGTTAGGCTAGTTTCTTCTCTTTTTCTTTTTGTTCTCACTTTGTAACCTTAGTGTAGGTTGTTTATTTCTTTGTAATCTCAAGTTTGTAAGGAACATTTCATTTGGTTCACTCAATAGATAGCATTAACTTCTCTTTAGCATTTATTGTTCTTGAATGATGCATTTATCTCCATGGATGGCTAGCTAAACACCCAAGGAGGATTCTATGGTGAAGTTCCTCTCCAAAACCCTAGGTAAATGTGGTTTCTCATCTTAAAAGCTTAATGTTAATGGAATGTAACTTGTTTACTCTCCCTCTTCTTTTGAACCCTTGTAGTGTCATATTCATGACCAATGTATCACCATTGAGTTGTTATATTTTGGTTGATGATCACATATGTACACTACATGTTTGTGAAAATGCCTAAGAGAGCATTGAGTTACATTCCTTCACTTGTTTCACTCTTAATGAACTTTTATTGACAAATCCTCCATTCAAAACCATAGTCCACATGGATTTTATGTGCATTGTGTGAGAAACCATTAACCTCAGGCCAGGAAGGAACGAATCCATAGAATCCTACTTCTCTTATTTACAAGTTTTCATATTGAATTATCGCCATTAATTTGGCACAATCCATTTGCAAACCAAATCAAAACCCTATATTTTACACTTGCTTTTGCATTCATTGGGTAGCATGACCTAAGTTTCACTAGAACCTATTCCACTCCCTGTGGATATGACCTAGGTACTCGCTAGTTTTATTGCTTGACAATAATTAGAATCCTACGCTTGGGAGACTTTTGCGCACATCACTTTTTACGATCAAGCAATTGGAGCCATTGCCTGGGAGTGGCGAGCGTTCTAGTTGATTCGAAGAAAGCTAGTGATAATTTGCAATGACATTGCAAATCCGGTAAGTTTTCTTCCCTCATTTACTTTGTGCAAAATTCTTTGTGTATATAATACCTATAAATATCACTTTGGTTGGGGTGAAATTAGTGCATGTCGGTGTCGACTCGTGATGAGCAACTGTTAGAAGTATGCCCTAAAACCAATCCTAAAGGGTATATTAAGTTTCATATTATCAATATATGGAAGGTATAACTTATCTGATATGTTCTAACATATATGATAAGGTCCATGAATAAATGATAAGAGAAATATGCATCTCAAGGTGTTGAGATAGAGAGACTGATATTTCTCATATACATCTATTCTAACAGAGTTCCTACTCAAAGGTTTATTAAAGTGGATATTTAATTAACCGTATGAAGAGTAGCACAGATTTAAACCAACTCATATGGAGGATAGGTAGTCTTTCCTATCAGTGTAGTGACACTTAGGTTAATTTGTGGGTGCATATTAGAGAATATGTACACTGAACATGATCTACAAAGAGTATTCCTATGGTAGTTTTGTCAAAGGAATATTCTAGTGTTATGTCCATTTATTTGGTAGTCCTTAGACCTGAGACACCATAGCTGTCTTGTGCATAGGTTGCTAGAGTTTGATAGTATCTTGTACAGCCTTATCCATAAGGTTGTAATCGGTGCTTATTGGCTCTAATGAGTTATGCATGAAGATGGATGAGTGTGCAATAAGGGATCATCACTCTCAGTTATATGAGAGAGAATATCAGGATAAGTTCACAAAGATAATTCTCAAAGGGAACCTCTGGCCAGAGTGATAGGTAAACAGTGAAAAGAGTTTCACTGCGATTACCTTATTGAGATTATATTTTGTGGGACAGATATCAAGTTGTTAAGATAGGGTTTGACTAAAACCATACCTATTATCTTGACTGTGACATTAGGGGATGAAGGATTAAATAACATGAAGGGTTCACATAGTTCTGCTATTCACCTAAATCCAGGGTATGTCATGATATGTTGCTACATGTCACTCATGACCAGTGAAAGCCTATTGATAAAGTGTTATCAATGAGGGCAAAATTGGAATCGTTCCAATTGAACCTTAAAATAGAAAGTTTCTATTTTTGGGAGACATAGAGATGTCCC
>JAESVK010069891.1:0-44856 GCA_017140935.1 Hamamelis virginiana
TTAAAGTTTATTTGAAATATCTTATATTTACAAATAATCTTTAAACTTTATCGTTTAACATTTTTAAGGTCTTTTAGGGATATAAGATTCAACCAAATATTCTTAATATTTTTCTTTTAGTTTTACTACATATGAATCATTTGATCCTTTCAAATATTCATAATTTTTAAATCATTTGAACGCTTTCAAATATTCAAATAGATATGAAGTACTAAAATATGGGGTTTATACATCTTATGTATTATCCCTTTATTCTCCTTATTTATAAGATGAATGGATCATATTAATTAATGAATCAGGATTCATTTATTAATATGATCCTTTTAAGTTGAATCCTTATATTCACTATCATATGTATTCATTCATTGCATTCATTAAATTAAAGAACTTTTAAAATCAATTGCCAGAGATAATCCAAAATATCAAATATTATAGATAATTGTTTTAAACAAGCAAAGTATTTAAAACTAAAATAAAACTTCAAAAGAAGTATTTATTACAACTGGCAATAATGAAAAGAGTTCTTTAAAATAAATAAACTAGTAAAGAATCAAGCTTTAATGTCAAAGGCAGCAACACGTGATCCTTTCCAAACATAGTACGCTCGATGCTTACTCGGCCTTCTGCTTCCCTTTGTCTCCTACATACAATCACATTATACAATAAAACACAATTAGGTATCGTATACCATAAGCAGAATACTAATTCGTAATTAGTAAATGAATAATTAATAGGACGTACCTTTAGAAGAACCATTCTTCAAAGAAGCTAGGTACTCCTTGCAGTTTCTCCTCCAATGACCAGACTTGCCACAGTGAAAACAATTTCCTTTGTCCTTTTTCTTTATGCCTCCTTTTGGTTTCAAGTTGGCTTCTTCTTCTTCTTTCCATTGCCCTTAGGCTTGGTTTTAGAAGTTGAAGCTCCATCAATTGCCAAAATATTCCCTTTAGAGTCCTTTTTCAAGGTCTCTTCAGTATTAACCAGTATGTTCATCAAGTCGGTTAGAGTGAGGTTTGTATTCACATCAGACATGTTAAAGTTCACGATAAACGGCTTGAAACTAGCAGGAAGGGAATGAAGCAGAATATCTATCCCCATCTCAGATGAAATATCTACACCTAGATCATGCAGTGAGTGGATGTTACGAATCATCTTGAGACAATGCTCATTGACAGATGTCCCTTCCACCAACTTGCTAGAGAAGAGTTCACCCACAGCGTTGTACCTTACAACCCTGCTCTGTGAACCGTACAACTCCTTGAGATGTAATAGGATAGCATATGAACTGTTAATGACTTCGTGCTATCTTTCCAGTTCATTGGTCATCGATGCCATTATATAGCACCTCGCCTGCACATCATCCTCTAGCCACTTGTTATAAGTGTCTCGCTCCTCATCAGATGCCGGACACGGTGATCTTGTCACATATTCTATTTTGTCTGCAGATAAGACTATCTTGAGATTTCTAAATCAATCATTGAATTTAGGACCGGTTAAACGGTTGTCTTCAAGAATCCTAGATAGAGGGTTTATTGGTGCCATCTATAATAGAAAATAAAAATAAATTTCATATTAAATAAAACATAAAAATTTTTTGCCTTTAATTTTTATGTTACCTCCCACTATTTTCTTCAAATCTCATGCTCCCTTTAAATGAGACTCGGGAATTTCATTGTTGACATTCCTTAGTAGGGATTGGGGTCCCATCAAGAATTAGTAATCCTCACATAATAGGTTCTTAGATACTAACCCTTAATGAGTGGATAACTCTTTATCCTAATGCTTCTCCTAAGAAAGTTCTAATCATCCTTTAGCCTCTAAATTGTAGTGTTTGACACATAAAGTACGGTATTTTTACTTGCTTTTGACCGTCCTAGCATGCATATTGGCCTTAGTTTGCGTAGAATAGGTGCATTTGACTTTCTTTGGTGTTTTATGCTTTTGTAGGTCGTTTGTAGTTATCCGCATCTTTTTGAAGTGTTTTGGGACGCTTGGAGAGTCGCCGTGTGTCGAGGAAGGTGCCCGTGCACATTTTCATCTTCAAACGGAGTCATTTTGTGAAGTAAACCCGCCAAAGCACGTTCGAATCGTGTTTCTTTCTTCATTTCAACCTTGGGAAGGGTCCTTCAGCGTGTTTGAGGCATTTCAAAGTTGCGGGGATGGTTTTTGAAGGCAATGTTCGATGATAATGAAGTTTTGTGCCTTAATAGAGCAAATTCTGCAGAATTCTCAAGTGAGTACCGGTACTGGCTTGATGAGTACCGGTACTGAAGTGCAGCAATTGGGCAGTATAGGTTGAGTACCGGTACTGGATGCTGAGTACCGGTACTGGGGCTCGTATTTTCACCTGCTATGTTTGTAAATGTCATGTTTTAGCAGGGGTGCGGTTGTCTTTTGACCCCCCATTCGTGTAGCTGCTTGGGGGGGGTATTTAAGGTCTCTTTCTCAGCTGGAGAAGGAGTTTTGAGTCTTGATAGTTAGGGTTTGGTAGTTTAGCTTAGGGTTTTTCACATTTCTAGGGTTTTCTACATAGTTTAGCTTAGGATTTCTTGTTGTTCTTGTTTTCAATCAGTTGTAACCCTTGTTTTGGTTCTTTAAACTAGTTTCTTAGTGTTTGAACATTGTTATTTGTCTTTCAATCCTTTAATAGAAGTTGTTTCTCTCTTATTTTGCATTTATTACTCTTGTTCTTGCATTTACTTCCATAATCATAGCTTTAATGGAGTTTTAAACCTCCAAGGTAGGGTTCAAACGGTGGAAACTCATCACCAACAAAGGTAACAACACTCTTTCATCTCTTTGTGTTTAATGGAATGAGTATGATGCCAAATACTCTCTACTTCCTCTCATAATGCTTAGTATGGCATCTTCTTGACAATGTGTGAACAAGTTAACCTTGGTACACATTGTGCTTGAACCTAAATGCATACCAAGTGTTTGTATTATTGCTTAAGTGAGCATTTGGTATCATTCCCATATTCATATTTGTTTAAAAGCTTTCAAAGTTATATTATCCATCAAAGACCATTCTTCAATGGATCCTAGATGAGAACATTAATGAGAGATGCTTGTTACCTAGTTGTGGATGAGTAGAAACCCTAGAACCCTACCATTTGTTTCCCTTGTGTTAATTTCAATTGCAATCGGTTACCAACTCAACCAAATCTACAAACCCCCATGATTTACTTTAAGTGCACATTCTTTGGGTTTCAATGCCTAAGGATCCTTCGTAGTCCCCACTCCCTGTGGAAATGACCTGTGGATTCCCATAGATTTATTATGCTTGGCGATAATTGAGTTCCTACGCTTGGGACGTAATTGAGCACACCCGAAATTGACAAGCATGTAGTATCCTCACATAATATAGTTTCTTGGATAGTACACTTTAGTTAAGTTACACCCACCATTCACATAAGTATGGTCAATTGAATGTTATATCCCTCACATAATAGGTTCTTGGGATATACCATTATCGCATCTTATGATATCCAATATTTAAATAAAATAAAAGGAATCCTTAGGATGGATATGTTTCCGCATATCTACAGCCAAATATAAACACCGAAAGAATTTTCTTATCTTATAATGGTGGGAGGCTAGGATAAAGCCCAAGGCCTCTTCCTTACAACTTAAGTTTGTGATAAAAAAGGGTTTTTGTAAAACGGTCTCATTTTATAATCACAATTTATAAACATACATCACATGCATTGTATATACATATATAATATATAATGACTCAGACCCACTTTTATTATTAGTTCTCAATTATCCTCCCACTGTCCTCCAAGAGGCTAGGGTGGATTCGTCTTGAACATATAATAAATTAGGTCTAGGCCCTAACTAACATTCGTCACATATAAATATGGGCCTTGGATTGATTATGGTCTTTTAAGGATGGGTTCCTTCTTTGAGCCATAAAGATGAACCCTAGGTCTTAAATGCAGGTTGGGTGATCATAAACAATCTATGTAACTATTACATAAGACAAACAAATCTTCACAAGATCTCGATGTCCTCGCCGAGTCCTTCTCAAGTCCTTGCTTTCCTCTCATACAAGACTCCACCATGTTCCTTGGGTCCACCATTCACTTTCTTGAATTGTACTTTACAAGTTTAATATAAAAGAAGAAGGAGATTAAGGAGAAAGGGAAGTACATATGTAAATATGTAAAGAGGGGGAAAGAGGCATTCAAGCCCCAATTTAATTACATCACCTTTAAAAAAATTTAAATACAACCCATTTAAATAAACCTAACACATCACATGCGGCCAATCACAACTCATTTAATTGGTCTTAAGTCCGTAATAATTCTTTTCTCAATTACACAATCACATTGCATAAAATAAAGCTACAATAAAGTAAAGGCAATGATGGCAAATGGCATATAATTAATTAAAGTTATATTATTATTATCCTATAACAATAATAAAGTTCTTTTAATCACATTAAAAGAATCCTATCACATCACATATGATAATACTAGTTTCTTTCCTAAAATAAGTAAAGCTCCCAATTGTAAACAACTAGGGTTTTAAATAAATAAAATTTAATTTGAGAAATTATTCTCACACTTCCTACCATGATACTAACACTTTAATAAGCTCATTATATTAATCACTATTAACCTACAAAGGTGGAATAAATAATAACTCAAAATAAAAATTCAAAGAAAGAAACAACTTCTATTATAAAACAGAAATTTCAGAATTCAGCTACTGTTTTGGGACTAATCTTTCCTCTATTAAAACAACCTTTTAAAAGGTGAGAATACTCTATTTCACAAGGATTTTCAGTCCTCTTTCAAATGACATAGGTTTCATTCAGTGATTCCAACGTTTGGTATCACTTTAAAGCATTTTGTGATATGAACTCCAAACCTTGGCAGATTCTGGAAATTCTTCACAAATAGCTTAATGGGGCGTAACATAAAATGAACTAAGTCATGGAAACACTTCAATTCACTAGGTTTCTCAGTCCTCTTTCAAATGGTAGGAGTCTCATGTTGTGATTCCATCATATGGTATCACTTTAAGCCATTTTGTGATGGAGAGTCAGAAATTCCAGATTTGACTCTTAATCACAGAAAGCTTAGTGTGGCTAACCTAGGTCATAAAGGTCATGGGAACACTTCCTAAACTTAGTTAAGACCTTATATTAATGACGTTTATAGGTGGTTAGCTTTGAAAACCTTAGATAACATATTTCATAGATTTTACAAAAACTACATAGTTGCTGCCCAGAAAAACAGCAACCTTGTTTTAACTTTAAAACGATTTCAAAATTAATCCAAGCTATATACAATCATGCCAAAATACTTCTAACATGTTTATATATCATTTAGAAACATCCCTAAATGTTTTAAACAAGTACAACCAATAATTCATCATATGAATTACTCAATCTCTCAAGAACACTAAAATAGGTGTTTTATAAAACAATTTCATCAAGCCTACTTGTTCTTCATTTATGATTTTCAAAAATCATTCAAACAAATTTGAAAAATTTAAAGATGATTTATAAATCATATGAAGAACTCAAGGCATGAAATACGAAATAAAAAACAAGGCCCAATAGGGTTGAAGAACCCATGGTCGTGACTAGTGAGAGAGAGAGAGAGAGTTAGGGTTAAGGTTAGTCAACCTTACCTAATCCATTCCATTTAGGGTTTCCATAAACACTAAATATGTTGCCATAATTTCCTAAATTTCAAATCATTCAAAATAAGGAAGAATCAAAACCAATTAAGAAACATTCCTAAATTGAATAATTTCAAAAAGGAAATTGGGGATTTTCAAGATTTGACAATTGGGGTTTCCAATTTCAAATTAAGAAACTTCCCAAATTTGATTTAGGGTTTCCTAAACCTAAAACCAGCCATCTTCATCAATCCATTTAGGGTTTTTCAAGAACCCTAAATGTCCACTGGTACAAAATTAACAAAGCCCCATTAACAAGATAATTTAAACAATTTAAATCATATCATCAACAAGCATCAAGATTCATTATAAAACAATTTTTAAAATTAAATCAAGAATCTTGTAAATCATTCTAGGGTTTACAAACCCTAGTAGCCGAAACCTAGAGGGTGAGAAACCCTCATGGCCGTGAATCCCAAATAGGGTTTTCTCAAACCCTAATCACCATTAAAGCTTGAAACAAGCTTTGTTCTTAATTCAAAATTCAAGAAACTCATTTAATCTATTCTAGGGTTTCTCAAAATCCAAGAATCAATTTTGAATGATGATTATAGGGTTACTAAAACCCAAATCATCAATCAAATAAAAAAAGACACAAACAAGGGTTCAAGAACCCATAGTGCCGTGAAGAGAGAGAGAGGAAAGAGAGAAGGTCGTACCTCCATGGGGGGATTTGAACATCATCCAAGCTTCAATACATGATGGGGAACAAACCCCAACAATCAAAACTCAAAGAGCATAAACCCTACTATGTACAAAATTCATAGAGAGAATAGAGAGAAAACCCTAAACAATTTTAAGGGTTTTATCAAAAACTCAAAATGCAAATAACATTGGGGACAAACCCCACATGGCCGAATCATATATAAGTCATTCCCTCCTGTTAGAGGTATGCCCTAAAACCAATCCTAAAGGGCATATCAATTTCATATTATATTAAATTAAAGTTACAACTTGTCGTATATATTTAAATATATATGATGAGGTCCATGAATAAATGATAAGAGAAATATGTATCTCAAGTTGTTGAGATATGGAGACTCATATTTCTCATACACATTTATTCTAAACAAGTTCCTGCTCATAGGTTTATTAAAGTGGATATTTAATAAACCATAAAGAGTAGCACATATTTAAACTAGCTCCAGTGGGAGGATATGTAGTATTTCCTATCGGTGTAGTGACACTATAGTTAATTTGTGGGTGCATATTAGAGAATATATACACTGAACATGATCTATTAGAATATTCTTATGGAGTTTAAGTCAAAAGAATATTCTTATGATACGTCCATTAATTTGGTAATCCTTAGACCTGAGACACTATAGCTATCTTATGCTTAAGTTGTTAGGGTTTGATAGTATCTTGTACAACCTTAACCTTAAGGATGTAATCGGTACTCATTGGCTCTAATAAGTTATGCATGAAGATAGATGAGAGGTCAATAAGGAATCATCACTTTTATCTTTGATGAGAGAGAATGTCAGAGTTAGTTCACAAAGATAGTTCTCAATTGAAATATGGGCCACAGTTATAGGTGAATTGTGAAAGAGTTTCACCGAGTTCACCTTATTGAGATTATACTTTGTAGAACAGATAACAAGTTGTTAAGATAGGGTTTGACTTAATAACTATGCCTGATTATCTTAACAGTGACATTAGATGATGAGGGATTAAGTAACAAGAAGGGTTCATATTAGTTCTGCTATTCACCCACACCTAGGGTACGTCATGACACATTGCTAGACGTCACTCATGACCAGTGAAAGCCTATTGGTAAAGTGTTATCAATAACCTTAAAATAGAAAGTTTCTATTTTAGGAGACATTGAGATGTCCCTATCCACTGCTAGGTTGGGGTGAACCCAATGGGTCACAGACAATAGGACACAAGTGAGTTCTTTAAGTTAGGAGAGGGGTAAGTTTCTAATTTATGTAACTTAAGGAGTCTCTTTAATTAATAGTTAATTAAGGAGGACTAAGTTGCAAAGAATTAGAAACCCTAGTATTTTCTTATAAATACATAGGGATGAGTGCATGCTAGCACTAAGCCCATTCAACCCTAAAAGGAAGAGGAGGCTATCATCACAACAGACCCACCCATGGTGGCCGTGACCTAGGGGCTGCCGCTTGGCCGTGAGTTGCTTCCCTCTCCCTCTCCACCTTGCTTTGTTCAAGAGTTGATCAAGAGCAAGAAACTTAAAGAGTCTTGAGTTTGTGTGGATACCGTTGGAGGCTTCATACTTTTGGAGCTCGGGTTCGAAGATCGCAAAAACAAAAGAGGGTATTGTAAGTATGTATTTAATTAAGTTATTTATGTTCTTACTTTGTTAAATCATGATCCGATGCTTAATCGAAATCCTGCTGGATTTTAATGGAGGATTCAACTGTTGTAAAAATTTTGTTGCAAGTCTTTAGCTGCGAATCCATTCCATTGATTTCCTTTCAATGGTATCAGAGCCATATTAAGCATGATCATGATTTAAATGATGGCATTAATGGATATAATCAATTAAAATAAAAAATCAAAGGTTTTGGAAGCCATAATGAATTCGGCCATGTGAGGGTTCTTGAAGAACCGCATATGTTTTCTTCTTGTTTTGAGTTTAAATGGCAACTAGGGTTTATTAGAAACCCTAGCAAGGTCACGACAATGATGGGACAACCCCTAATGAGATTCGGCCATGTGGGGTTTCACCCCATTGAAGTTTGGTTTTGAGTTTATGTTAAAAACCAAGAAAATGTTTTAAGTTTTTCTCTCAAAACTCTCTCTTAAATTCGGACCTAGTATGGGTTTATCCCCCTATAAAATGATGATTGGGGTTTTGTCCCCTTGATATGAAGAAGCGTTGGGCATGATCAATTTCTCCCCAAGGTACGGCCACTCTCTCTCCCCTCTCTCTCTCTTCAAGGCCTCTTAGGGTTTCATGAACCCTATTTATTTCTTTGTTGAATCGATTCATGATTTAGGTTTGAGAAACCATAGTATGAACATCCATGGTTGAATCTTGAGTTTTTGGAATCCTTAAGATTGAATGGATGAAGTTTTTGATTTGAGAAATAAGAACAAAAAGCTTGATTTTTAAGAAAAATAGCTTTAATGGTGATTTGGGTGTAACGCCCCAACCTAACAACCGTACCGACCCTTCCGGATAGGTCAACACATGTTAAGATAGAGGTACAATCTGACCTGCTCATTCATATATCCTTATGAGAAACAAGAAATATAGACATAATTAACAATATGAAATGTTATGCTCACACAAATGTCTCAAACGTCTTATACAATAATAATAAATCAAATTATAATAATGTCAACATCCCTGGAAAGTAGGCTATGCCACAAACCGTAGCAAATCCCAAAATCAAGAAAAATATAAATACTACACATCTCAATAATATGCAGGTCCAATATATAATCTACCATGCAGTCATCTAACAACCCTCGAACAGAGGCTTGTCCCAAATTAAGGATGTGATCCCCAAGTCAACCTGTAATCTGCTGCATAAAGCAGGGGTGAGCTTCCACTTGCTCGGTAGGAATAAGATAACCTCTACAAATAACAATAATACAGTGATACATGGAATATTTTAAATAAACGTAGTTTCTATAACGTTTATAAAACAGTAGGTAATGCAGTTATAAACTTGTGTGGTCTTTCAGTGAAATACATAAGTTAAGTAGCTTCATATTCAGTTAATAAATCAGCAAGAGGAAAGTAGTGTGGGTTCAGCTAAGTTATAAACATAGTATAATGCCCATCATTTGAAGATCTGGCTCACAAGGTGTATATCAGGACATTGTTCTCAGGTTAATAAACCCCCGGCACAACGATAGCACGAAATCACGTTGTTCTCAGGTTAATAAACCCCCGGCACAACGATAGCACGAAATCACGTTGTTATCAGGTCCCCGGCACAACGGCAGCCAATACCTCGTTGTTCTCAGACCCCCGGCACAACGGCAGCCAAAACCTCTCTAGAGAAACCGACCAGTTGCCTAAAACACATGGCTAACTATCGAGCCACTACGGGGCTATATACTTCGAGTCCGCACTAAGGCTCCACCCAGGACCATGGGCCCTTAAATAGTCTCCCTGTATACCAACTAAGCCTAAACCATGCATAACAGCACGAAAATATAAATCATTTTCAAGTGGACATGAGAAGCAATAAGAATGCACTTTTAAACCAATTTCCAAAACGAGCAGGTAAACTTACAATATGTGGCATATAAACGTATCGAGTATTATTTCAAAATAATCATAGTCATCATCCAAAACAGGAGTAAAATAGATAAACCTTATGCCATTATATTATATACAAAACAGTTCTCAAGGCAAGTTATATTCAAATATGAATTTACTTTTGTAACCTGGTTGATGTATGACATTCACATTTCAAAATATTCAGTCCAACCCAAAAGTCAAGGGAACAGTTGTAAGAATATCTCAGCATCTTTCTTTTATATATATAGATATATCTAGAAAATCATGCATATAAGCTTAGACCAAGTATTTTTGTTGCATAGATATAAACAGTTATCACTATATGCCCTTATCGAGTGTTTCCATTAAACATGTATTTGGAAAGCCTGTTCCCCAGTTTTATATACACATTGTATTAAATTCTAAACGTTCAACCATGGGATATTAACAAGTTCTCAAAACATATAAACTCCGTGCCTTGGTTTCACTTCGTACAAGTGCCACACAATGCAACAGTCTTTCAATCAGTGTATTCCATGTATCTGTTTAACAATTTGATAAACAACGGGATTTCTTAAGCTTTCATAGATCGAAGTATTTCAAAAATGTTTAATATTCATGAAGTTCTCAAAACTGATATAAAATAATCATACCATCATTAAGAGTAAAATGTCACTTATCCCTAACTCAATGCAATTGTATTTTTCCAACCCTTTGTGGCTCCACGAGCCTCCCAAATGCAATGCTTGTGCACCCAATGCAATTGGTCCTCCAAAGGACCCAAATCAAATCTGAGAACAAACAAAAATGCAAGCAAAGAAAATCAAAAGGAAGTACAAGCATCCACAGTTTCAAAAGTAACACAATACAACTCATCAAAACTGCTCACTCGCGATCATATGGGTCAAAACCCTAAAATGCCAAACCAAGAGACTCTAGAACTTCTAAGACTTATCCCCAAGTGCGTTGAGATACCACACATTGAATTCCATGGCCAAAAGCAAAGCGGATTTGAGGATATAGGCCAAAAGAGACAAAGTGCACACACGAGGGGCAAATCTGGTATTTCCAAAATAACTCTCTCTAAATATAGTTTGACCTCAAAACCTCAAAATTTAGAAAGTAGACTTCATAAGCTTTCCGTGCATAAAAAGTACACTCAAAACGTAGTTCATATGCAAAAGTTATAAAGGAAAGAAATTTGGAGAATAAAACTAGTAAAACGACCCATTACAAATAATGCCAGGGGGCATTATCGGTAGTGGAAGCCTTCAGTTGCCCATGAAGACAGCCATTACCGATAATGCTTCATGCCATTATCGGTAATGGTCACCTTCCTCAAATAGAACCGATCTGCAACTGCCTGATTCCATCATTTTTATCTTTCCAAACATTTCTAAACTTCATCAGGCTTACTCAAAAGTGCAATTAAACCTTAAATCATTACTTTAAAACCTTAATCTAACATTTTAAACTCAAGAACACAAGTTAAAACGCATGCA
Source organism: Hamamelis virginiana (assembly GCA_017140935.1). Taxonomy (NCBI): domain Eukaryota; kingdom Viridiplantae; phylum Streptophyta; class Magnoliopsida; order Saxifragales; family Hamamelidaceae; genus Hamamelis; species Hamamelis virginiana. The sequence goes on from JAESVK010069891.1 coordinate 11,407, forward strand.
TCCAAACTATACAATTTTTAAAAGTCCAAATAAGTTTTCAAAGCTTAAAACCGAGCAGTCATGGCTGCTACACACTGTTATTTTCAATCAAAGCTTCTATACATATTCCAAATGAAAGAATACCACATGGAAACGCAGCAGAAGGTAGGATTTTAAAAATATTCCATGGTATTCATCCCAAGGATGAACTCTAAACATGAATCGAATCTAACTTTAAATAAAAACAATAAATAAAGCTTACTTGTTCTTTGATGATCGTCCTCTTTGATGATCGTCCTCGCAATTCTCCAAGCCTCAAATGTATGATGGCCTCCAATGATAGTCCACACGAACACAAGAGTAATTGAACCTTTCTTGAATTTTCAACCCTTTGAAAAAGCAAGCATGGAGAGGGAGAGAGAGAGTGGCGGCATTATGGGAGAGAGAGAGCATGATGACTTACTCTTAAACCCTAATAGGGTTCCCTCCTTATATTTAATCCATCTCCTCTTTTGGGGTGTTTGGTTACTAGTGCTAGCATGACCATTAACCCCATTTAGGTTACTAACACTCTTGAATTAGATATCCTTTTGACTCTTAATTGATTAACCATTAATTAATTAAAGTTAAACATATATTAATTAGAGCGTACCCCTCTCACAAGTTCAAGAACCTCACTTATGTCCTTATGTTTGTGACCCATTGGGTTCATCCCAACCTAGTAGTGGCAGGGGACATTTCAATGTCTCCCAAAATAGAAACTTTCTATTTTTAGGTTCAATTGGAACAATTTCAATTTTGCCCTCAATGATAACTCTTATCATTAGGCATTCACTAGTCATGAGTAACATCTAGCAATATATCATGACGTACCCTAGGTGTGGGTGAATATAAGAACGTGTAAATGAACCCTTCGTGCTATAGATAATCCCTCACCAAACAATGTCTTGATTAAGTTAGTTGGGTATGGATTCATGTCAAACCCTAACTTAATCATATATTACAAGTTCATCAGAGTATAATCTCAATTAGGTAAACCCTTGAAAACACTTTTCCTTGGTTACCTTCTGCTTTGGCCAAAGACTTCATTGAGATAGTATCTATGAACTAACCATGACATTCGCCCTTTCATAATAAGGGTGGTGATCCCCTATTGCACACTCACCTATCTTCATACACAACTCACTAGAGCCAATGAGCACCGATTACATCCTTATGATTAAGGGTGTACGAGATACTATCAAACTCTAAAAATTTATGCATAAGATAACATGTGGTGTCTCAGGTCTAAGGATTACAAATGTGACTATATACATGAGCAGCTTTTGACGTACAAATAGAATTCCATAAGCTGTACTCATATTGGTCACGTTTGGTGTACTTGTTCTTTAACAAGCACCCACAGGTTTACTAGAGCGTCTCTACACAGATGGTTCGAGACTCACCACCCTCCCATGGAGCTAGTATAACCTGTGCTAATCTTAACGGTTTATAATCGTCCAAATATATAAACCTATGATCAGGAACTGGTTTAGGATAGATGTACTTGAGAGTTGTAAGTCTCTCTATCTCAACACTTGAGATACTACTCTCTATCATTATATCCAAGGACTTTATCATGAACAGTAATTAAACACAAGTTTACATGATAATAAAAGCCATTTCATAGATGAATAAAGTTTCATACATGAATATATAATGAAATATAAATCCCTAAATACAACTTAACACTTGGTTTTAGGGCACATATCTAACACCAAAACCTTACATAACATAAATTCACCCATATTAAAGTTCATACGGGAGCTTCCATGACTGGTGCCTATGGTAACCCCTTCAATTAATTATCCAAAAAAAAAAAAAAAAAAAAAACCCTTCAATCCAGTTTTTCTTTTAAAGCTAAAACAATATTTCAAAACTTAAACAAACTCTTTATGCATTATAACTTAACACTGATTTGATAATAAAATTCAAAATCAAAGCTTGAATTAAGCTTCCATGGCAGCCGTGGGTTATCACCTTCATCACAGTCACTGGAAACTTAAAATCAATTCATCCGAGCAGCTCATATACCACATGCAGACCCAAATCAGACTTAAAATGGTTTCCAAATTTAAAAGTGGAACATAGATACTTTGGAATTTGACATGCATGGACCGAAACTCAAACTCAAAAACAGGGGCTTTATGTATAAAGTTTTTAAGCTTCAAAATCTTGAAAATCAGCCCCTATGCGTGTTGATTTGGTCTCTGATGCATCTTCATAGTTGTGGATCCAACATAAATAAACTTCTAAAAGAAAGAATCTATCACATGCAAGGTTTATACATGAAGCTCAACAAGATTTAACAAAATTGAAGGATTAAAACCCATGGTTAAAGCTTAAACATCAAACCCATGGATGCAAGCACCCGACACCCCAACTCTTCAAATCCACTTCCATCATCATATATCAAACCATAAAACACCCCTGTCATAACTGATTTACCTTAAAACTCAAACCAAAGCTTAATGATACAATAACCCGTTTTGATCAAAATTAAAAACCCATTTTGAAAACCCACAAAATTTTGGATACAAGCCATTACAGCCGTGGATTCATTCAAGATCAACTTTGAAAAAACCCAAATTTTGACTTAAAGATAAAAATCAAGCCCTCAACCTTCCAATGATCCGTAAACATATGAAGAATGAAAGAAAAGATAGAAGAAGAGGAAGAAGAACTCAACCAAAAAAAAAAATATGAACTTACCTTAGCCACTATGAGGACGGAGCCCGTCGCTTTTCCGGCAGCAACTCCGACGGAAGGTGATCTCCTCCCTTAGCTCAAGGCTGCTCCCTCTCGGCTCTCAACCCCTCTCTCAAATTACAGCTTCGCAAAAGAAGATGGAATAAAAAGGGTAGCTTTATTTAAAAAAAAAAAAAAAAAAAGAAATGGAAGAAGGGGGACACGGTAGGCATTTTTAACAAAGTTAATTTTTTTTTAAATTTCCTTAATTTACATAAGCGCCCTCAACTTTATATAAAATTATGAAATTATGCATTTAAAAATTTTTGGGTTATTACATTGGGGTTTTAGAAAACCCCAATGGGGTTCACGACCAAGAGGGAATTCCACCCTCTAGCATTCGGATACTAGGGTTTAGTAACCCTAGATTATATTTGCATGAATCTTGATTGATTTAAATTTGTTTAAATGTTGATTCTTGATGTTTGCAAATAGCATGATTTAAAGTTGTTTAAATTTGTGCATTAATGGAGTTTTTGTTATGTTGATTAACAATGATGATTAGGGTTCTTAGAAAACCCTAATTAGAACATCAATAGTGGCTGGTTTTAGGTTTGGGAAACCCTAAATCAAAATAGGAAAGTTTCTAGATTTGAAATTGGAATCCCTAATTGTCAAATCTTGAAATCCCCAATTTCCAATTTTGAAATTGTTTAATTTAGGAAAGTTTCTTGTTTGATTTGATTCTATCTTATTTTGAATGATTTTGATTTAGGAATTAAAGCAACATATTTAGTGTTTATGAAAACCCTAGAAAGATAGGATTAGGTATGGTTGAAATACCTAACCCTAACCCTAAACCCTAGGACACACACTCTCTCCCACGATACCTCACGGCCACATGGGTTTGGAACCCTAGTGTGCCTTGTTTTTATTATGGTTTTTATGATCTTATGTTCTTCATATGTTTTATAAATAGTTTATAAAGTTTTCAAAATTAATTCTATTGTTTTTGGAAATTTAAAATGAAGAACAAGTAAGTTTATGAAAAAGTGTTTTATAAAAACGTTTTTAGTGTTCTTGAGAGATTGTGCAATTCATGTGATGGATTAATGTTTGTTTCCTTTAAAAACATTTAGGGATGTTGCTTAGCAGTATATAAACATGTTAAAAGTGTTTTGGCATGATTATGTATTGATTGGATTAATTTTAAAATCGTTTTAAAGTTAAAACTAGGTTGCTGTTTTTCTGGGCAGCAACGATGAAGCTTTTGTAAAATCTATGAAAAATATTTTCTGGGATTTTCAAAGCATGCCACCTATTGACTTCATTAATATAAGGTCTTAACTAAGTTTTGGAAGAGTTCCCATGACTTGTTATGACCTAGGTTAGCCATACTAAGTTTTTTATGATTAAGAGTCAAATCTGGAAATTCTGGCTCTCTATCATAAAATGCCTTAAATGGATACCAAACGTTAGAATCAATTGATAAGACCCCTGCCATTGGAAAAAGGACTGAAAACCTAGTGAATTGAAGTATTCCCATGACTTAAATTCGTTCTAGGTTAGGCCAAATAAAGCCATTTGTGATCAAATTCCAGAATTTGCCAAGGTTTGGAGTTAGTGTCATAAAATGCTTTAAAGTGATACCAAACGTTGGAATCACTAAACGAGACCTATGCCATTTGAAAGAGGACTGAAAATCCTTGTGAAATAGAGTATTCTCACTTTTTAAAAGGTAGTTTTAATATTGGAAAGTTTAGTCCCAAAACAGTAGTTGAATTCTTAGTTTTTGTTTAAAAACTGGGTTTGTGTCTTTCCTAGAATTTTTATATTGAGTTATTATTTAATTCCTTCAATATAGGTTAATGTTGATTAATCTATTAAGCATATTAAATTGTTAAATGCATGGTAGGAATTATGAGAATAATTTCTCAAATTAAATTCTATTTATTTAAAACCCTAATAGAGTTAATTAGGAGTTTTACTTGTTTTAGGAAAGACACTAATATAGTCATATGAGATATGATGGGATTCCTTTTAAATGAGATTTAAAAGACTTTATTATTGTTATGAGATAATAATAATAATAATAATTTTATTTTTGTTATGGGATAATAATAATAATATGACTTTAATTAATTATATGTCATTGACATCATTACCTCTACTTTGTTTTAGCTTTTATTTATGCAATGTGATTGTATAACTGTGAATGGATGATTATGGACTTAAGACCAATTAAATGAGATGTGATTAGCTGCATTAGATGTGAATGGTTTATTTTAGGTTGAATTTAAAGTAGTTTAAATTTGGTGATGTAATTAATTTGGGGCTTGCATGCCTCTTTTCTCTCTCTATTCCAATGTATTTCCCTTTCTCCTTAATCCCCTTTCTTTCTTTTATTTAATTGTAATGATCGATTCAAGAAGGAGAGTGGTGGACCCGAGATACATGGTGGAGTCTTGTACGAGAGAAAAAGCAAGGACTTGAGAAGGACTTGGAGATGACTGCAAGATCTTGAGAAGCTTTTGTTTGTCATTATGTAATCGTTACATAGGTTTTAATTACGATCACCCAACCCTCATAATAGACCTAGGGTTCATCTTTAAGGCTCAAAGCTTGAACCACCCTTAAAAGTCCATAATCATACCAAGGCCCATTTATATATGTGATGTATGCCTGCTAAGGCCTAGACCTAATTTATTATATGTTCGAGATAATTCCATCATAGCCTCTAGAAGGAAAGTGAGAGGATAATCGAGGACTAATAATAAAGATTGGTCTAAATCTTTATATGTATGCGATATATATTTGTTATGCATGTGATGTATGTTTGCAAAATGAGACGTTTTACAAAAACCTTTCATTTTCAAAAGTAAGTTGTAAGGAAGAGGTATGAGCCTTATCCTATCCTCCCATTATTATAAGATAAAAAAATTCTTTCGGTGTTTATGTTTGGCTGCAGATATGCGGAAACATATCCATCCTAAGAATTCCTCTTATCTTATTTGAATATTGGATATCATAAGATGCGAAAATGGTGTATCCCAAGAACCTTTTATGTGAGGGATACAACATTCAATTGACCATACTTATGTGAATGGTGGGTGTGACTTAACTAAAATGTACTATCCGAGAACCTATTATGTGAGGATACTACAGTTTATAGGCTAAATGATGATTGTAACTTGCTTGAGAAGCATTAGGATAAAGAGTTATCCACTCATTGAGGGTTAATATCCAAGAACCTATTATGTGAGGACTATTAATTCTTGATGGGACCCTAATCCCCATTATGGAAATTCAATGTTGAAATTCCCGAATCTCATTAGAGGGTGTATGAGATTTGAATAAAATAGTGGGGGGTACCATAAAACTAAAAAACCAATAGTTTTTATGCTTTAATAATATGAAATTATATGTATTATTTTCTGTTGTAGATAGCTCCTCTAAACCTGCTCTCTAGAATAATTAAATGACAATTGTTTAACTGGTCCTAAATTTCCAAGACTGGTTTGAGAAACCTGGTCTTAACCGCTGATAAAATAGACTACGTGGTCAATACCCCTTGCCCCAATGCTTTGTCATAAGGGGGCATATTAGGAGAATAAAGACACTTATAGTAAGTGGCTTAATAATGATGTAAGGTACATTTGAGGGAAATTTATGGTTCACAGAACAGAATTGTAAAGTACAAACCTATTAATGGACTCTTCTACTATAAGATGGTGAACGAGACATCTGTTAGTGAGCTCTGTCTCAAGATGATTCAGAACATTCATTCAAGGCATGATCTAAGTGTTAGGATCACTGCTACAAAGGGCATTGACATCTTGCTTCATTCCCTTCCTGCAAGTCACAAGTAATTCATCATAATCTTTCCTCACTGATTTGATGAATATACTAGTGAGTGTTAGGAGACCTTAAGAAATGAACCCAAAGGGAATGTTTTGGCAGTCAATAGAGCTTCCACTTCTAAAACCGAACCTAAGGGCAAGGGAAAGAAGAAGAAGTCTCATGATAAACCAAAAAGAGGCATTAAAAATAAGAAGTCTAAAAGGAAAGAGTTTTCAGTGCGGTAAGTCATGTCATTAGAAGAGAAATTGCTAGGAGTGCCTAGTTTGAAGAATGGTTCTTCTAATGGTACTGCATATGCTTTATTCATTAAGAATTAGTATTATTCTGATTATGGTATCCGATACCTAATTGTACTTTTTTATACAATGCGATTGTACATAAAAGACAAATGAAGCATAAGATCAAGTAGATATCGAGATTTCTTTGTTTGGAAATGAATCAACAGTTGATGCATTTGACATAAAAGTTTGATACTTGATTAGTTTATTTGGAGCTCATAGAAATTTTATTAAATTGCCAGTTGTTTTAATTGAGGTTTTATTTACTCTGTTTATTTAAAACAGTTTATCTATAATATTAGATATTTTAGATAAATTCTGGCAATTCATTTAAGGTTCTATACCCTTTTATGAATGCTTTGAATATATGCATGAAATGATATACAAGGATTCAATTTTGAGGATCACATTAATAAATGAATTCTGATTCATTAATTAATATGAACCGATCACCTTATTTTATAAGGAGATTAAAAAGATAATACATAAGATGTATAAACCTTAAATTTTAGTTTGTATACTTCATGTCTATTTGAAAATTTTGAAAGTGTTCAAATGATTCAAAACTATGAATATTTGAAATAGTTCAAATGATTCATATGAAGTAAAACTAAAAAAAAAAAAATATTGAGAATATTTGGTTGAATCTTATATCACTTAAAGACCTTAAATATGTTAAATGATAAAGTTTGGAGATTATTTGTGAATATGAGATATTTCAAATAAACTTCAAAAGTTTGTTTTCTCAAATAAAGAGTTATTGGAAAACAATGTTTCCACAATAGTTGAGAACTATGCCTTTATGAAACATCAAAATGAATTTTATGTTATTAAAAGTTTAATACATAAAGTACCTTGTTTCAGAAAGGAAAGTGAGAGCATGCAAGTCATCGATATTATTCTTAACTTTCTTTATAAAGTACATACTTTAAATACTAGCGTAGTATTATGAATTCTATAATCGTTATAGGAATTTAAATCTCTTAAAAATTTCGATTTTGTGAGGGATTTCATATGAGCATGATATTTGAGAAATATGGAGACTTATATGATTAAAGGTTGTGTACTTAAATTAATGTCTGTTACAGAATATATATGTATATTAGCTTCTTAATTAGCATAATTCTAGGCTTAAGTCTAGGTTTCCTAATTGTTTAGTTTCCTTAGATAGTTTCTTTACTTTGTATATATATATATGTGTACCTTGGTTCAATATTGATATGAAATACACAATTCTTTTCATCTAAATTAACATGGTATCAGAGCATTAGAATTTCGAAATTAGGGTTTTGTTTTGGGTCTCTTGCATAAACACACAATAGGGTTTTGTGTGTTTTAGGGTTCCATTTTTTGGTAACCCTAGTTGGAGTAGTTGTTCATCATCACTGCCTGCCCAGAAGTGAAGCCCAGCCGCCGACCGGCGCTCGCCTGAAGTCCGGTGTCCCGCAGACTCGCGAGTGAGCCTCACGCGCCACCGCAAGCTTTTTGCCTTTAAGGGTTCCATTTTTTGGAAACCCTATTTTGTGATAATCCAAAATTTTAAAATGCTTAATTTTATATATATAAATTTTTTTTTTCTTTAAAAAAAAAAAAAATTAAGTTATTTGGGTGATTCTGAATATTATATAAGGTTCAAAGTATTTTGCAAATTTAAGAAATCAAAATTTTTATTTTTGATAAATTGCAAAAGAGCCCTTCTCCTTTTAAACCAAACCGTGGGCTGCTCTCTCATAACCCATTTTTCAGCAACCCATTTCCTTAAACTAGAGAGAGAACCGAGTGTGAGAGAGGGAGGGAGAACAGTCGAGAGAAGGTTGATGCTGCCGGACCTAGGCCGGACTTCTCACCGGAGCTCCCATATCCATTTCGACTGGTTAGTTCGTACCTTACAAATTAATCTTCTCCTTCTTCTTCTTCTTCTTCTTTTTCTTTTTCTGATTTGGGAATTTCAGGCCATGCATGTGGATTTAAATGGGTTGTTCATGATTTTCAAACCCTAATCTCTTAAAATCATTGAGGGTTTTTATCAAAACGAATTTCAAACTGTAGAATTTTATATGAAAAACCGGACAGGCATGGGTTTGGGTTGTACCATAAAGGGTTCAGTTTCTAATTTCTGCTCTGCATTTTATAAAACTTCAATCTTTAGTTTTCATGGTGGATTTTAACCTGCAAACCAGATTTGAAGAACCCCTGTAATGACCGAACCTGTATGGGTTTGATTTTGGGAAAAATCTAGGTTAAATGCATGTTGAACCTTTGTGTTTTCTACTTCATTTCGAATTTTGGATGAGATGAATTTTAATGTTGTTTTGTGAGAGGATCCGAATCTGAGTGGAGATTTTGAGTTGGGTTTTGACTTGCATTGCCGAGTATGGTGGGTTTCCTATGTTGATCTGAATGTGCATAGGTATATTTGACTGATTGGTATGTGAGTTCTTCTCTAATTTAGTTTTAAATGGTGTTTTTCATTCTTTTAAACTTGCTAGGAAGTGGATCTTGGTTAAAAACTGACTTTGATTTAAGTTTTTGAATCTAAGTGGTTGCATGTGATATTCAAAGTATTCAACAGTGGGTTTTGATCTTGGGTATGGATAAATTCTTACTTTTGATATATTTATATATATTTGGTTTAAATGATGGGTTTTATGTTTAAAAGACTTTGCTTGTAGTTTCTATGTTGATGCTCGGATTTATGGGATTTCAAAATAAGTTTTTAGTTATGCATAATGAGATTTTCGGAAATCTGGACCATGGTATGATACTTTGGTGTTTCTAGTAAATGGATCCTAGGCTGAGCAAGCTTACATGTAGACTTTGAATGGATTTATTCATGGTTTAGAAATGATTTTTGAGGGACCCAAACTGTTATACTCTGTTTTGGGTTTCACAATTGCTAATCTTTTTATTTCTTATAGATTGCATGCAATGCATGAGTTTAAATGTGATTTTCATGTGTTTCAAACTGGATTGAAGGTTACCATAGGCACCAGCCATGGCAGCTCCCCGTGTGAGCTTTAATATAGGTAAATTCATGTTATGTGAGGTTTTGGAAGATGTATAGAAGCTTTGATTTAAAATGACAGTGTGTAGCAGCCATGACAGCTCGGTTTTAAGCTTTGAAATCTTATTTGGACTTTCAAAAATTGTATAGTTCGGATGCATGTGTTTTAACTTGCGTTCTTGAGTTTAAAATGTTGGATTAAGGTTTTAAAGTAATGATTTAAGGTTTTAAATTGATGATTCAGTATTTATTTACATTTTGAATATGATTGGAGAGTCTTAGAACCAGTTGCAGGTGGCTACGGTTTGAGAAAGATGACCATTACCGATAATGGCAAAAGGCATTATCGGTAATGGATGTCTTCATGGGCCATTTCCGATAATGCCTTCTGCCATTATCGGTAATGGGTCATTTTGCTAGTTTTCTCTTTCAAACTTCAAATTCTTCATAACTTTTGCTATTGAACTCCGATTTTCGCGTACCTTATATGTATGGAAAGCTTATCAAGTCTAGTTTTTAAAATTTTATGGTTTTAGGGTCAGAATATTTCTGGAGAGAGATATTTTAATAATACCAGTTTTGCCCTTTTGTGAGCACTTTGTTTTCTTTGGCCCATAACTCCTATTTCGCTTTGCATTTGGCCATGGGATTCAATGTGTGGTATCTTAACATGCTTGGGGGTTTATCTTGAAAGTTTTAAAGTCTTGGGTTTGGCAATTTGGGGCTTTAATCCTTAGGGTCGCGAGTGAGCAGTTTTGAGAGTCTTTTTGCTTTACTTTTGAACTGTGAATGCTTGTACCTTCCTTTGATCTTTCCCGCTTGCATTATTGTTTGTTTCTCAGATTTGATTTGGGTCCTTTGGAGGACCACTTGCATTGGTGCATAAGCATTGCATTGGGGAGGCTCATGGAGCCGCAAAGGGTTGGAAAGTACAATTGCATTGAGGTAGGGATAAGTAACCTTTTACTTCTAATGATGATATGACTGTTTTATATCTGTTTTGAGAACTTCGTGAATATTAAACATTTATGAATATTATGATTTATGAATACTTGAGAACCCCGTTGTTTATCAAAGGTTTGAATAGATACATGGAATATAACGATTTGAGAACTGTTATTGTGTGGCACTTTTACGAAATGAAACCAAGGCACGAAGTTAATATGTTTTGAGAACTTGTTAATATCCAATGGCTGAATGTTGAGAAATTTAAATACAATGTGTATATAAAACCGGGGAACAGGCTTTCCAAATGCATGTTTATGGAAATACTTGTTAAGGGCATATAGTGACAATTGTTCATATCTACACAACTGAAAATCTTGGTATAAAACTCATATGCCTGATTTTCTAGATATATCTATATAAAAGAAAGATGTTGAGATTTTCTTACAACTGTTCCCTTGATTTTTGTGTTGGATTGAATATTTTGAAATGAGAATGTTATACATCAGCCATGGTGCAAAAGTGAATATATATATGTATTTGAATATGACGTGCCTTGAGGACTGTTTTGTATATAATATGATGGCATATGGTTTATCTATTTCACTCCTGTTTTTGGATACTGGTTATGATGGTTTTGAAATAATACTCGATACGTTTATATGCCACATATTGTAACCTTACCTGCTTGCTTTGGAAATTGGTTTAAAAGTACATTCTTATTGTTTCTCATGCCCACTTGAAAATGATTTATATTATCGTGCTGTTATGCATGGTTTAGGCTCGGTTGGTATACAGGGGCATTATATATATATTCTTATTCGACAGTTGGCTGTTAAGCAACTGATCGGTTTCTCTCGAGAGGTTTTGGCTGTCGTTGTGCCGGGAGTCTGAGAACAACGAGGTATTGGCTGCCGTTGTGCCAGAGACCTGAGAACAACGTGGATTTGGCTATCGTTGTGCCGGAGGCTTATTAGCCTGAGAACAACGTCCTGTTATACATTCTATGAGCCTGGTCTTCGAAATTATGGGGCATTATACTATGTTTATAATTGAGCTAAACCCACACTACTTTCCTCTTGTCGATTTATAAACTGAATATGAAACTATTTAACCTGTGTATTTCACTGAAAAACCACACAAGTTTATAACTGCATTATCTACTGTTTTATAAACGTTACCACTGTATTGTTGTTATTTGTAGAGGTTATCTTATTCCCACTGAGCAAGTGGAAGCTCACCCCTGCTTTTATGCAGCAGATTACAGGTTGGCTTGGGGTTTGTAAACTTGATTTGGGACAAGCCTCTGTTCGAGGATTGTTAGATGACTGCATGGTAGATTCTGCATTGGACCTGCATATTATTAAGATGTGTAATATTTATATTTTCTCGATTTTGGGAATTGCCATTGTTTATGGCATAGCCTACTTGCCAGGGATGTTGGCATTATTATAATTTGATTTATTATTATTGTATAAGACGTTTGGGACATTTGTATGATCATGACATTTCATATTGTTAATTATACCTATATTTCTTGTCTCTCAAAAGGATATATGAATGAGCAGGTCAGGTTGTACCTCTATCTTGACACGTGTTGACCTATCCGGAAGGGTCGGTACGGTTGTTAGGTTGGGGCGTTACATATTTGGAGGAGTCATCTATCCTCACCGCCTGCCCAGAAGAGAAGCCCAGCCGCCGATCTACGCTCGCCCGGAGTCCGGTGACCAGAAGCCCCGCACGTGAGCCCCACGCGCCGCCGTGTGTGTAAGCGCGTAATCCCCACGCGCCATCCTGTTTGGTCAGTGGTCTTTTCCGGTTGGTTATCCTCTTCTTTTCCAGTGGTTTGGTTCTGATTTGTGTTCGTCAAGGTTTGTGCTTGTTGCCTTGTTGAAGATTCTTGGTTTTGTCTTTGTGGTTGCTATCTTGCCTTTGTGTTTGCTGTCTTGTATCTCTATTTTGGAGTTATGGCTGAAAAAAAATCTGTTGTTGTGTCGGATATGGTGCCCGTGATGTCTAAAATCACGGACCATAGGCTAAATGGCTCAAATTATTTGGATTGGAGTAAGACCGTTCGACTTTATCTTCGGAGTATTGACAAAGATACTCATTTGACCGATGATCCTCCCAACGATGATTCGAAGCAGACTTGGCTCCGAGAAGATGCTCGCTTATTCTGCAGATTCGAAACTCTATTGATAGCATGGTGATTGGCTTGATTAATCACTGTGAATTTGTTAAAGAGCTGATGGATTATTTGGATTTCTTGTATTCTGGTAAAGGGAACGTTTCTCGTATGTATGAGGTGTGCAAAGCATTTTATCGTGCAGAGAAACAAGATCAGTCCCTTACGACTTATTTTATGGCATTCAAGAAAACTTATGAGGAACTTAATATGTTGTTACCTTTTAGCCCTGATGTAAAGGTTCAGCAACACCAACGAGAGCAAATGGCTATCATGAGTTTGCTTGCTGGCCTTCCCTCTGATTTTGAGACTGCTAAGTCACAGGTTCTTTCTGATTCTAAGATCTCCTCTTTACATGAAGTGTTTAGTCGAGTCCTCCGCACAGAAGGTACTCCGCCGGTTCAACTCAGTGGTGCTTTAGTGAGTCGAAATAATAATTATGAGTCTGGACGATCAACCAATCAGCGTGGACACAAAGGAGGAAGTTCACAAGGGTTTGAAACTCGGCCCCAGAACACTGGAGGAATTGTGTGCAACTATTATCACAAGCCTGGACATATGAAGCATGAATGTAGAAAGCTTCAGTATAAGAATCAGAGAGCTCATTCGGCCCACGTTGCATCTACTAATGATAATTCAGAAAAATCAGTTCTTATCTCTGCAGATGAATTTGCTAAGTTCTCACAGTATCAAGAATCACTAAAGTCTTCATCTCCTTCTATTACTGCCATTGCTGATTCAGGTAAATCAAATGCATGTCTTCTTTCCTCATCCTCCAAATGGGTCATTGATTCTGGTGCCACAGATCACATGACAGGTAATTCTAATCTTTTTTCTATGTTTAAGTCACACACTTCTACTTCTACTGTTACTTTAGCCGATGGGTCACCATCTTGTGTTCGTGGGTCTGGCACAATTACTCCTACCCCTCTGCTTCCTCTGTCGTCTGTTTTACATTTGCCTAATTTATCTTTTAATTTGATCTCTGTAAGCCAGCTTACTCGAAATCTTAACTGTTGCATCTCATTCTTTCCTGATCATTGCTTATTTCAGGATCTTATGACGAAGAAGATTATTGGTAAAAGACATGAGTCTGGGGGCCTCTACATTTTTGACACACCAATACCTCAATCTGTTGCTTGCTCTGGTGTTACATCTCCCTTCGAGGCTCATTGTCAGTTGGGTCATCCATCTCTTTCTTCGCTCAAGAAGCTTTGTCCTCAGTTTTGTCAGGTGTCTTCATTAAATTGTGAGTCGTGTCAGTTTGCCAAACATCATCGTCTTAGTTCGAGTCCAAGAGTCAATAAACGTGCTAGTGTTCCTTTTGAATTAGTTCATTCTGATGTTTGGGGTCCTTGTCCTATTGTGTCTAAACCTGGATTTAAGTATTTTGTTACTTTTGTGGATGATTATTCTCGTGTAACTTGGTTATATTTAATGAAAAGTCGTTGAGTTGTTTTCAATTTTTTGTGCATTTTGTGCTGAGATTAAAACTCAATTTAATGTTTCAATTCGTACTTTGCGAAGTGATAATGCCAAAGAATATACTAAAACTTTGTTTCAAAATTATATGACTCAGAATGGCATGCTTCATGAGACTTCTTGTGTTGATACTCCATCTCAAAATGGAGTAGCCGAACAGAAGAACAGACATCTTCTTGAAACTGCACGAGCCTTATTATTTCAAATGAATGTTCCTAAACCTTTTTGGGCCGATGCAGTTTCTACAGCATGTTTTTTAATTAATCGCATGCCCTCATCTGTTCTTCATGGAGAGATTCCTTACAAAATCCTTTTTCCCAACAAGTCTTTATTTCCTGTTGATCCTCGGATATTTGGTAGTACTTGTTTTGTTCGAGATGTTCGTCTGCATGTAACCAAATTAGATCCCAAGTCTTTAAAGTGTATCTTCCTTGGTTATTCTCGTCTTCAGAAAGGTTATAGAAGTTACTGTCCTAGTCTTAACAAATATCTTGTCTCAATTGATGTTACCTTCATGGAAGACACACCCTATTTTCCGTCTTCTCCTCCTCCCGCACATCAGGAGGAGGATGATGATTTGTTAGTCTATTCCATTACATCCTCCGAACCTGTATCGGAACCTGCTCCTATCAAGCCTCCTATTCTTCAAGTCTACTCCAGGCGTAGACCTCTTGATTCATGTCCTGCCCCTGCTACTTCGTCATCAGATCCAGTACCGAGCGATGATCTTCCTATTGCGTTACGCAAAGGTAAACGCCACTGCACTTATCATATTTCTTCTTTTGTTTCTTATAACTGCTTGTCGTCTTCCTCTTGTTCCTTTATTGCTTCCCTTGATTCTATTACTATTCCTAAAACCATTCATGAAGCAATATCTCATCCTGGTTGGCATAATGCAATGATAGAAGAAATGAATGCTTTAGATGACAATGGTACTTGGAACTTGGTTGATTTGCCTTCCGGGAAACGGGCTATAGGATGTAAGTGGGTGTTCATAGTCAAAGTCAATCCAGATGGGTCAGTTGCTCGATTGAAAGCCCGTCTTGTCGCTAAGGGATATGCTCAAATCTATGGAGTGGACTATTCTGATACTTTTTCTCCTGTGGCTAAATTGACATCTGTTCGGTTGTTTATATCTATGGCAGCTACTCACCATTGGCCTTTGCATCAACTCGATATCAAGAATGCTTTTCTTCATGGTGATCTTCAAGAGGAGGTGTATATGGAGCAACCTCCTGGTTTTGTTGCTCAGGGGGAGTCTGGGAGAGTTTGTCACCTTCGAAAGTCTCTGTATGGTTTGAAACAGAGTCCTCGTGCTTGGTTTGGAAAATTTAGTCAGGCTATTGAAAAGTTTGGGATGATAAAAAGTAAGTCTGACCACTCTGTGTTCTACAAACATTCAGAAGCTGGTATCATTCTTTTAGTTGTGTATGTGGATGACATTGTTATTACTGGAAGTGATACTACGGGAATCTCATCCCTTAAGTCTTGCCTTCATACTCAGTTTCATACGAAGGACTTGGGGATGCTAAAGTATTTCTTGGGTGTTGAAGTCACAAGGAGTAAAAGAGGTATCTTTCTATCTCAGAGAAAATATGTCCTTGACTTATTAACTGAGACAGGAAAATTGGGAGCAAAGCCTTGTAGTGCCCCAATGACTCCGAACATGTACCTCACAGCAGATGGGGAACTATTTGAAGATCCTGAGAGATATCGAAGGTTGGTTGGAAAGCTGAATTACCTTACCGTGACTCGTCCAGATATTGCGTATTCTGTCAGTATTGTTAGTCAGTTCATGTCATTCCCAACAGTTCATCATTGGGCAGCATTAGAACAGATTTTGTGTTACTTAAAAGGAGCACCTGGACGTGGTATCCTATATACAGATGATGGACACACTAACATTGAATGTTTCTCAGATGCAGATTGGGCAGGTTCCAAAGTGGATAGAAGATCCACATCAGGCTATTGTGTTTTTGTTGGAGGAAATTTGGTCTCATGGAAAAGTAAGAAGCATAATGTTGTGTCACGATCAAGTGCTGAATCAGAATATAGAGCTATGGCACAGTCTGTGAGTGAGATAATGTGGTTATATCAGCTCTTGAATGAAGTAGGTCTTAAAACTTCATTACCAGCAAAATTGTGGTGTGATAACCAAGCTGCCCTTCATATTGCATCTAATCCTGTGTTTCATGAGCGAACGAAGCACATTGAAATTGATTGTCATTTTGTTCGTGAGAAAATTCAGCAAGGTTTGATTTGTACAGGATATGTGAAGACTGGAGAACAATTAGGGAATATCTTCACAAAAGCTCTAAATGGGATTCGGGTTGATTATCTTTGTAACAAGTTGGGCATGATTAATATCTATGCTCCAACTTGAGGGGGAGTGTTACAGAATATATATGTATATTAGCTTCTTAATTAGCATAATTCTAGGCTTAAGTCTAGGTTTCCTAATTGTTTAGTTTCCTTAGATAGTTTCTTTACTTTGTAGATATATATGTGTACCTTGGTTCAATATTGATATGAAATACACAATTCTTTTCATCTAAATTAACAATGTCATTAATGCTGCAAGTAATTGTTACCAGTTATTGATTAATTATTTAGAATAATGATTTTGAATAAATACATGTATATTATTAAAGGAGTTTAAGAATGAAATATTTGTATATATAAAGAAATTATATATGGGATGCCATTTACAAACTGCCTAATAAGATGTCTAAAGTATGTTGTTTTCTATCGAGAACACAGGTCTCATTTACTATGACATCAGAGTTGGCAGCGGATATTAGTTTAATTACTATTATCGAAAATAATAAAGTTGCAAAGTTTGTTTGCATAGAGTCCCCATTGCCATAACACCTTAGATGAGTATTAGAAGCCTTGTCTTACGAAGACTAGTATAAGATACTATGCTGATTGGCTTTAGTGCAAGTGGGAGATTGTTAAAGGTATGCCCTAAAACCAATCCTAAAGGGCATATCAATTTCATATTATATTAAATTGAAGGTACAACTTGTCGTATATATTTAAATATATATGATGAGGTCGATGAATAAATGATAAGAGAAATATGTATCTCAAGTTGTTGAGATATGGAGACTCGTATTTCTCATACACATTTATTCTAAACAAGTTCCAGTGGGAGGATAGGTAGTCTTTCCTATCGGTGTGGTGACACTATAGTTAATCTGTGGGTGCATATTAGAGAATATGTACACTAAACATGATCTATTAGAATATTCTTATGGAGTTTAAGTCAAAAGAATATTCTTATGTTACGTCCATTAATTTGGTAATCCTTAGACCTGAGACACTATAGCTGTCTTATGCTTAAGTTGTTAGGGTTTGATAGTATCTTGTATAGCCTTAACCTTAAGGATGTAATCGGTACTCATTGGCTCTAATAAGTTATGCATGAAGATAGATAAGAGGTCAATAAGGAATCATCACTTCTATCTTTGATGAGAGAGAATGTCAGAGTTAGTTCACAAAGATTGTTCTCAACTGAAATCTGTGGCCACAGTGATAGGTGAATTGAGTAAGAGTTTCATCGGGTTCACCTTATTGAGATTATACTTTGTAGAACAGATAAAAAGTTGTTAAGATAGGGTTTGACTTAGTAAACATGCCCGATTATCTTAACAATGACATTAGATGATGAGAGATTAAGTAACAAGAAGGGTTCATATTAGTTCTGCTATTCACCCACACCTAGGGTAAGTTATGACACATTGCTAGACGTCACTCATGACCAGTGAAAGCCTATTGGTAAAGTTGTTAGAAGTGTGCCCTAAAACCCATTAGTGGGTTGTACTTAGGGAACTTTATTTCATTTATATTCTTGTATGAATCTTATTCATCTATAAAATGGCTTATATATTATCATGTAAACTTGTGTTATTTATAACTGTTCATGATAATGTCCTTGAATAGTATGATAAAGAATTGTATCTCAAGTGTTGAGATAGAGAGACATGCAATTCTCAAGAACATCTATTCTAGATATGTTCCTGATCATAGGTTTATTTATTTGGGTGATAATGAACCGTTAAGATTAGCTCATGTTATACTAGCTCCAATGGGAGGATGGTGAGTCTCAATCCATCTATGTAGAGACACTATAGTAAACCTGTGGGTGCTTGTTAGAGAACAAGTACACTGAACGTGACCAATATGAGTACAGCTTGTGGAGATGTATTTGAATGTCAAAAGCTGCTCATGTGTATAGTCACATTTGTAATCCTCATACCTGAGACACCACTGGTTATCTTATGTATGAATTACTAGAGTTTGATAGTATCTTGTACACCCTTAAACAAGAGGATGTAATCGGTGCATAGTGGCTTTAGTAAGTTATATATGAAGGTAGGTGAGTGTGTAATAGGGGATCACCACCCTTAATATCAAAGGGAGAAATGTCAATGTTATTTCACAGATAATAAATCAATGAAGTCTTTGGCCAAAGCAAAAGGTAACCAAGGAAAAGTGTTTTCATGGGTTAACCTAATTGAGTTTATATTTTGGTGAATAGCTAACACAGGATTAAGTTAGGGTTTGACATGAATCCATACCTTAATAACTTAATCGTGACATTGTTTGGTGAAGGATTATCTATTACACGAAGGGTTCATTTATATTCGTTTATTCACCCACACTTAGGGTACGTCATGATATGTTGCTAGATGTCACTCATGACTAGTGTAGGCCTAATAATAAGTGTTATCATTAAGGGCAAAATTGGAATAGTTTCAATTGAACCAAAAATAGAAAGTTTTTATTTTGGGAAACATGCGATATTCCTGAGCCACTACTAGATTGGGGTGAACCCAATGGGCCACACACATAAGAGCTTAAGAGATCTTCTTGAATTTGTGGGAGGGGATATTCTAATTAATATATAAGCTTAATTCTTGTTATTAATAGTTAATAACTAAAAAGATTAAGGATATACTAAATTAGAATATTACTATTTAATATGGGGTTTGGTCAAGCTAGCACTTGTAACCAAACGTCATTAAAAGAGGAGAGGGTTTATAAATAAGAGGGATATGCCTAGGGTTAGGTTAACTGATCAAGTGAGCCTCTCTCTCTCTCATTGCCACCACCCCCTCTCTCTTCCTCTATAGCTTGCATTCTCTCCAAGTGTTGTGGAGATCAAGGGATCCAAGGAGTTTTAGGCTTGTGTGGACTTCATTGGAGGCTTCCATTTTTTTGGACCTTGAGGTTTCGCGAGGATTCACGACAAAGTATTAGAGGACAACCATCAAAGGAACATCAAGTAAGCTTTTATTCATGTGTGATTAATTGTTTAGATTCGATTCATCGTTTGAGTTCGATTCTTAGATGAATACTATGGGAAAATTTTTAAATCTTACATTCCGCTGCGTTCCCATGCGTATTCTTTCAGTGGTATCAGAGCCAACTCAAACCTATGATTCGAATCATGAATGGCAACCTTGGCATGTGTTTAAAAGTGATTTTTAATTAGTTGAGGTTTTGAGAAAACCCCATTGATGGATTTGGCCCCATGGTGCTCTCACCTTCTTGTTTTGTTTTTAATTATTGCAACTTGGTTTTAATAAACCTTGATGATGGAGGATTTAAAGAGGGGTTGCAACTATGGTTTTAACACCTCAATGAAGTACGACCATATGGGTTTAGAACCCTTATGGGTTTAGAACCCTTATGGCAATTCGGCAATGAGGGTTTTAAAACCCTTACAAGTTTCGGCCTCATGGGTTTATAACCCTAGCTAAGACGGCTACATAATAGGGACTGCATTTTAGGGTTTATAACCCTTATGCAATTCAGCCACCATATGGGTTTAGAACCTTAGCAAGGTGCAGCCATGGTGATTGATTAGTAAAGAAGATGATGCACTTCAAATAGGAAACCTAGTTAGATTAGGAATTCCCAATCAAACTAGTTTCCTATTGGGTGTACACTTTCCTAGTTGATATGGGATATTAATAGGATATGTTCTAATGAGATTAGAAAGTTGATTAATTAGATTAATTAATTTATTAAGTGGCTGGAAATTTAGAGTTTTAGAAACTCTATGATGATAAGATAAGTTCCCTATTATGAAAAGTTTCTATTTTATGACACTCTCTTGATAATCAATGTTGTATGATTTAGCAACTCCTAAAAATTAGGAAACTTGTCATTTGATGACTCTAATTAGGTATTTGTGAAATCCTAATATGTTTTGATTAATTTTAAATATGTGATATTGAAAATTATCAAAATAGGAAAAGTTCATAATCCAAACTCCCTCCTAAATTTCGGTCACACTAGGGTTTCCAAACCCTAGTGTGTCACGACCACATGGTGGCTGATTTTTGGTCCTACTTCATTCACTTAATGTTTATTGCATTGTTTTAAAACATTATAAAATTATTTAAATGGTTTTATAATTCGAAAAAGGAATGAATTAGAACGAAAGTGAAATTAGGGTTTTAGAAACCCAAATTTGGGGTTTTGAAAGTCAAAGCAGTACGCTGTTTTTCTGGGCAGCAACTAGTATGATATTGTAAAATCTTTAAAAATAGTTTTTATTGATTTTTACAAAAGGCCACTTATCTACTTCACTATTATAAGGTCTTAACGAAATGTAGGAAGGGTTCCCATGATTTATTTTGACCTTTAGCTAGCCGCATTAAGCTTTTTGTGACCGATACTCAAATCTGTCACGATTTGGAGTTACAGTCACAAATCGCTTTAAAGTGATATCAAACGTTGGAATCACTTAACGAGACCCCTGCCATTGGAAAGAACACTGAAAATCCTAGTGAAATGAAGTGTTCTTGTATTTTAAAAGTTGTTTTAAAAGGTGCAAATAATTATTACAAAACAGCGGGCAGATTCTTGATGTTTTGAGAAAACACTAAAATTAAAGTATTACTTTAATTTTAAATACATGCCATTGCCATTTATTTTTTGTTCCTTTGAATGCTTTATTTTGTGCAATTAGATTGTATAATAAATGGAAAGTTATGGACTTAAAAGACCAATTAAAATGAGATGTGATTGGCCGCATGAGATGTGTTATCTTTTATGGGTTGTAAATTTAAGTTGTTAAATTTTGGTGATGTAATTTTAATTAAGGCTTGCATGCCTTCTCCCTTTTCTCCCAAATGTATTCCCCTATTCCTTTATACCATTTCTTTGTTTATTGTAAATGTACTTTAAAGATGGAGAAGGTACGTGATGGACACGAGGATGCATGGAGCAGTGGGAGGACAAAGAGAAGGCTTTCGAAGACTTTTCTTTTATGTAATAGTTACAGGTTAAAATTGCGATCACATAACCCACATTAGACCTAAGGCTCAGCTAAGGGCTCTAGTTGGGCCCAACCTTAAAAGTCCATAAACTTTCCATAAGGCCCATATATATGCTAGATGTATGTTTTAGGGGCCCATTAACCATATTATTATATGTCCTTAATGATAGTGTCCCTTTCCTTTATGAATAGTGGGAGTATCATTATTGTTCTAATAATAAATAATGGTTAATGTATTTATATATGTGATATATGTATGCATGCGATGCATGTTTAATCTGATGAGACCTAAAACCCTCGTTTTCAAATTTAAATTGTAAGGAAGAGGTATACGAGTGCTTTATCCTAGCCTCCTACCATTACAAGATAGGTGGACTCTTATGGTGGATGTGTTTGGCTGCAGATATGTGGGAACACATTCATTCTGAGGGTTCATACTAGCTTGTTACATATTGGATATCATGAGGTACGATAATGGGGCATTCCAAGAACCTATTATGAGAGGGATGCAACATTCAATTGACCATACTCATGTGAATGGTAGGTGTGATTTAACTAAAGAGCACTATCCAAGAACCTATTATGTGAGGATACTGTAATTTAGAGGCTAAAGGAATGTTGGAAATTGCTTGAAAAGCATTGGGTAAGAGTTATCCACCCCTTTGGATAGTGGTCCAAGAACCTATTATGTGAGGTCCACTAGTTCAAAGGGGACCCCAATACCCATTAAGAATTCAGTCCTGAATTCTCGAATCCTATAGAGGGTGTATGAGATTTGATAAAATAGTGGGAGACACCATAAAACTAAAGACCAAGCTATTATGGTATATTAAATGAAATATTTTTAATAATCTGTTACTTATTTTTGTAGATATCATAATGGTTATACTCACACAAATATCTGAAAATGAAAATGACTATTGTTTGACTGAACCTTGTAAAGATAAGAGGCTTATAGAATTTGGAAGTGTTCCTAATCAGGATTCTATCTATCACTAAGTGATGCTTCCTCTTGGGTATTAGATACCGGAGCTAGTTCTGTGATAACCCAAGTTTTGTTTTCCTTTTTATGTGAATATTTTGATGTTTCTAAAAAAAAAAAAAATTAAATATTTACAGTTTTGCCAGCATATTAAAGGGTTTAAAACCCCTTCTTTCTTTTCTTTCTTCTTATTTCGGCAGAGAGGGAGAGACCGAGAGAGAAGGGGAGAGAGGGAGGAGCACGCCGGAGCTTCACCGGAGTTCGCCGTCGCAGTCACGTCCCCGGTAGAAGTAAGTTTTGGTTATTTACTTTGTTCATTTTTCTTCTTCTTCTCCTTTTTCTTTTCATACCCATTTTATGGGTTTGTGGCTTTGTCTTTGAGGATTTGTTGGTGTTTTATGATTGAGGAAGGTTGGCGTAAGAGTTATGTGTTGTATAGGTTTGGATTTGTGGGTTATTTATAGGGTTTGTGTTAATTTTTGGTGATTTGTGGAGTTTTTATAAAAAAACGGATTTCGTGGGTTTTGAAATCAAAGATTCAATCTTTTGAAGTTTTAATAGCTATGGATAGTTTGGAAGGTTGATTTCGTGTATATTAACCTAGTTCAAAGTATTTGTTGGGGTTTTATAACTTGTTTTGGTGTTAAACCATGTTTTGGGTTTGTGTGGGTTTTATGCCTAAAACTTTGTGGTTTTCTCATTTTCACCGTTGGATTTTGAGTTTTCTGTCGGATTTCAAGTTGTATGAGTTTATTTTGGGTTGATCTAGTGTTTGGACGGTTGGATTTCGATTTGGTGAAGTTTTGATGGGTTTTTGAGAAGTTAAACTCTTTACTGCTCGTTTCTGTGCCTTCTCCGCAATCTCTATCGATAGAGGAGGTACCTCTATCGATAGTTATTGCTCTCGGGTTGTTGGTTCTTAAGCCTGAAGTTTGGCCTATCGATAGCTGGTTGTTGAGCTATCGATAGACATACTTCTATCGATAGCGAATCCAAGGTCTATCTGTAACGCCCCAACCTAACAATCGTACTGACCCTTCTGGATAGGTCAACACGTGTCAAGATAGAGGTACAACCTGACCTGCTCATTCATATATCCTTATGAGAGATAAGAAATATAGGCATAATTAACTATATGAAATGTTATGCTCATACAAATGTCCCAAACGTCTTATACAATAATAATAAATCAAATAATAATAATGCCAACATCCCTGGCAAGTAGGTTATGCCACAAACAATGGCAAATTCCAAAATCAATAAAACATAAATACTACACAGCTCAATAACATGCAGGCCCAATGCAGAATCGACCATGCAGCCATCTAATAATCCTCGAATAGAGGCTTGTCTCAAATCATGTATGCAAACCCCGAGCCAACCTGTAATCTGCTGCATAAAAGCAGGGGTGAGCTTCCACTTGCTCAGTAGGAATAAGATAACTTCTACAAATAACGATAATACAGTGATACATGGAATATTTTAAATAAACGTAGTTTCTATATCGTTTATAAAACCGTAGATAACGCAGTTATAAACTTGTGTGGTCTTTCAGTGAAAAGCTTAAGTCAAGTAGTTCTATATTCAGTCCAAAGTTCAATAACGTAAATGGTGTGGGTTTTTGAACAGTTATAAATGCAATATAATACCCATCAATTTCGAAGACCAGGCTCACGGAACGTATATCAGGACGTTGTTCTAGGCTAACAAGCCTCCGGCACAACGACAGCCAAAACTGACCACTACGGGGTCTGACCTCTCGAGGATAACCGACCAGTTGCCTAAAACACATGGCCAACTGTCGAGCCACTACGGGGCTATATACTTCGGGTCCGCACTAAGGCTCCACCCAGGACCATGGGCCCTTAAATAGTCTCCCTGTATACCAACCGAGCCTAAACCATGCATAACAGCACGATAATATAAATCATTTTCAAATGGGCAAGAGAAGCAATAAGAATGTACTTTTAAACCAATTTCCAAAGCCAGCAGGTAAAGTTATAATATGTAGCATATATTTAAAGTATCGAGTGTTATTTCAAAGCAATCATAACCATGATCCAAAAACAGGAGTGAAATAGATAAACCATATGCCATCATCTTATATACAAAATAAGCCTCAAGACACGTCATTATTCAAATACATATATATATATACATATATATTCACTTTTGTACCCTGGCTGACTCCCATTTCAAAAATATTCGCTCCAAACCCAAAAGTCAAGGGAACAGTTGTAAGAAACTCTTAACATCTTTCTTTTATATA
Organism: Hamamelis virginiana; assembly: GCA_017140935.1. Lineage (NCBI taxonomy): Eukaryota > Viridiplantae > Streptophyta > Magnoliopsida > Saxifragales > Hamamelidaceae > Hamamelis > Hamamelis virginiana. Next base: position 36,413 of record JAESVK010069891.1, read on the forward strand.
GATATATCTAGAAAATCAGGCATATGAGCTTTAGACCAAGTATTTATATTGTGTATATACATAAACAGTTATCACTATATGCCCTTATCAAGTGTTTCCATAAAACCTGCATTTGGAAAGCCTGTTCCCCAGTTTTATATACACATACACATAATACCCAGTTCTAAGTAGTTTGCCAGGAAATATAGACAAGTTCTCAAAACATTTCATTTCTGTGCCTTAGTTCTCATTTCATAAACATGCCACACAATTCAATAGTCTTTAAACCAGTATATTCCATGTATCTATTTAACAAGCTAATAATCAGTAAGGTTCTCAAACATTTGTAAGTTATACCATTCTCAAATGTGTTTAACATCTGTGTTCATGTAGTTTTCAAAAACAGTTGTAAAACAGATATATTATCATTACAGTAAGAGGTTACTTATCCCTACCTCAATGCAACGGTATTTCCAACCCTTTGCGGCTCCACGAGCCTCCCCAATGCAATGCTTATGCACCAATGCAAGTGGTCCTCCAAAGGACCCAAATCAAATCTGAGAAACAGACAATAATGCAAGCAAGAATGATTAAAAGAAAGCACAAGCATCCACAGCTTCAAAGTAAAGCAATACGACTCTCAAAACTGCTCACTCGCAACCCTATGGTTCAAAACCCCAAAATGCCACAACAAAAGACTCAAAACTTCCAAGACATGCTCCCAAGTGTGTCAAGCTACCACACATTGAATTCCATGGCCAAAAGAAAAGTAAAAAGGAAGAAATAGGCCAAAGAAGACAAAGTGCACACGCGAGGGGCAAACCTGGTATTACCAAAGCAACTCTCTTTCTAAAAATATTTTGACCTCAAAACCCCAAGATTTAGAAAGTGCAACTCGACAGCTTTTCGTGCATATAAAGTACGTCAAAAACGAAGTTCATATGATAAAGTTATGATGAAAAGAAGATTTAAGGGAAAACAAGGAAGAAAAACACCATTAGGTTCCATTACCGATAATGGCATAGGCCATTATCGGTAATGCCCTGTTTTGCAGCAGACACACGGCTGAGACATGATTTCCAACTTCACCCAACCTTATCAAAACACTACCTAGCTTAAATTTCTTATACTAGAACCCAAATCCAACTTAAAAACGTTTTCAAAACACTTGACTTACACTTTTAGTCCACAATAAGCCTTACTACATCACTAATTTACCAAGCTTCCATTACAAGCATGAGTTCCAACTACATGCAGCAAGCCAAACATAAAAAGGATGGGTTTTTGCAAAGATTAACCATGTTTTAAATTTAAATAACCATGAAACAAAAGACTTAACGTTTAAAGACCCAAAACAAAGTTCAAAGCTTGAAATCTAAAGAACAAACCCAAGCACCTCTTAAAACCACAAGCATACTTCAAAACTTCATCAACCCTTTTTCATAATACCATACACAACTCAGAAAACTCTCAAAACACCCAAGATTACCAACCAAAACTCAAATCAAGGCACATTGTGTACAAATCCACCAAGGACATGCTCAACCCAAAAATAAAGCTCATGTATTTTTACATAACCCATAAGCAAGCTGCTGAACCTCACTAATATATCAAGTCTCTTAAATTAAACAGGGATTACACAACAATGCAGCCATCAAAATTAAAAGGAGAGGAGTTTTTTAACATGAATTTTCTAGACATTTAATAATCAAAGTCTAAGGAATTCGAGACAGCTATTTAAAACTCAAAATTACATACAAGCAGCTACAAACAACTTATATATATCATCAAGACTTCAAATCAATTGGGAAATACATGGATCCGAAAAATACAAAGTCTAAAAACCCATAAACAAGCTCAAACCCAAGCAGTCATGGCCGCTGCCCACTATCACCCACCATGATTCATCAAATCAGTGTTTAAAACCAAGGATTTATTTCTCAACTTATGCATGTAAGCATCAGTCCACTCACAGGTAGTCTCATTTTATCACAAAACTGAACATGCAAACAAAATGGAGGATTCGGACCCGCTTGAAACTAAAAAAAAATCCAGCCCTCTTATAAAACATAAAGTTATGAGTTTATTTTCCAAAGAAATCAGTTTTGAAAATACCATCATAACAAATCCCCATGGGTCCGAAATGTATATGTGAATGGAGAGAAGAGGATGAACATGAAATGTTTGAAAATCCATGTCTAAAACCCATAAACGTGCCTATATGTTTCAAAACTCAAATCAGATTTCATGTATATGAAAACTGAATTAAAAACCTTTCCTTGACACCCTCAAGTTGCATGTAATCCTCAATAAACACCATAAATTCTTCCTTCAAGCAAAATCAGACCCATAGCTATGTTCGGTTTCTAGCATGAAACTCTCCAACTGTGCTTGCATGTTAAAATCCATTCCAAACCATTCCTCACAGCCATGGATCTATACATAAGCAAGACTTAAAAAAAAAACATGAAATCCACAGTTTGAAAACAGATTTTATAAAAACCCACCATGGTTTGGAAGATTAAAGTTTAAACTTATAAACAAACCCATTTAAATCCACACACACACTCACCCGACTCTACCATCAGGTTTTCCAAAAACAGAGCATGTGAATGGAAAGAAAGAAAAGAGGTAAAATGCACATGCTATCAGCCTCCAACTTTCACCTTTCCCAAATTTGGCTTCTAAAGCCCAAAACCAGAAAAATGAAGAGGAGAAAAGAGGAGAAATGATGCTGTTATGTGAAGACTGACCTACCTCTTTCAGAAATAACATTCGGTGAGTTCTCCAGCTACACTCCGGCGAGATTCAGGCAATGCTCGGCGCTGCAACCCCACTCTCCACGGCTGCAGGTCCTTCTCCCTCTCGGCTTCAAGTCTCCCTCTCAAACCCCCATTCTTGGTTCTTTGTCTTTGAAAAGAAAAGTTCTTGTAGTGTTTTATAAAAGAAAAAAAAAATGTGGGTTAATTAAAACAGCCCATGGTTTTGTTATATGGGAAAACGTTAGGGTCTGTTTGGCATAAAAAAAAAAATGTATGTCATTATTATTATTTTTTTTTTCCTCAAAATTCACCCCAAACTTTAATGAAATTTCATAAAATACAACTTTAAGATTTTGGGTTATCACACTATCGATAGACACCCTTCTCTTTCGTGCTATTTTTCTGTTTAGCTTAGTTTCCTAACCTTTTTTCATTGGATTTGTGACTTGGAAGCTTGTGGGTTTTCAATTGAGTATTTTGAGGTTTTGAGTCTTAAGGTATCAAGTGGGAGATTTTAGGGAGTCTTTGGCGTTGCTTTTAAGTTGTGAATCTTTGTGTTGATTGTGACTCCATGCTTGTATTATGCGTTGTTTTTCAGTTTGAAAGGTTCTTTGGAGAACCACTTGTATTAGGGTGTTATAAGTATGCCCTAAAACCAATCCTAAAGGGTATATTAAGTTTCATATTATCATAAAATATGGAAGGTATAACTTATCTAATATGTTCTAACATATATGATAAGGTCCATGAATAAATGATAAGAGAGATATGCATCTCAAGGTGTTGATATAGAGAGACTGATATTTCTCATATACATCTATTCTAAAAGAGTTCCTACTCAAAGGTTTATTAAAGTGGATATTTAATTAACCGTTTGAAGAGTAGCACAGATTTAAACCAACTCATATGAAGGATAGGTAGTCTTTCCTATCAGTGTAGTGACACTTAGGTTAATCTGTGGGTGCATATTAGAGAATATGTACACTGAACATGATCTACAAAGAATATTCCTATGGTAGTTCTGTCAAAGGAATATTCTAGTGTTATGTCCATTTATTTGGTAGTCCTTAGACCTGAGACACCATAGCTGTCTTATGCATAGGTTGCTAGAGTTTGATAGTATCTTGTACAGCCTTATCCATAAGGTTGTAATCGGTGCTTATTGGCTCTAATGAGTTATGCATGAAGATGGATGAGTGTGCAATAAGGGATCATCACTCTCAGTTATATATGAGAGAGAATGTCAGGATAAGTTCACAAAGATAATTTCTCAAAGGGAACCTCTGGCCAGAGTAATAGGTAAACAGTGAAAAGTGTTTCACTGCGTTTGCCTTATTGAGATTATATTTTGTGGGACAGATATCAAGTTGTTAAGATAGGGTTTGACTAAAACCATACCTATTATCTTAACAGTGACATTAGGGGATGAAGGATTAAATAACATGAAGGGTTCACATAGTTCTGCTATTCACCTAAACCTAGGGTATGTCATGATATGTTGCTAGATGTCACGATATGTTGCTAGATGTCACTCATGACCAGTGAAAGCCTATTGATAAAGTGTTATCAATGAGGGCAAAATTGGAATCGCTCCAATTGAACCTTAAAATATAAAGTTTCTATTTTTAGGAGACATAGAGATGTCCCTGTCCACTGCTAGGTTAGGGTGAACCCAAAGGGTCACACACAATAGAGAGTAAGTGAGTTTCTTAAACTTGTGGGAGGGGAATCCTGTCTTTGAGTTATGTTTGATTTTAATTATTAAAGGTTAATTAATTAAAAGTCAAAACTAACCAAGAATAGGATTACTCTATTCAAGGATGTTTGGTCATGCTAGCACTAGTAACCAAACACCCCTTAAAGAGGAGAAAGTCTATAAATATGGTGTTTACACATTCTAGGGTTAAGGGGAAACCCTAGGGCCGAATTCTCTCTCTCCTCTCCCTCTCCATGCTAGCTTGTTTCACAAAGGTTGTGGAAGACTAGAAGGTTTTAGAAATCTTGCTCTCGTGTGGATACGCTTTGGAGGTTTCATCCATTTGAAACTCAAAGGAAAGCTACATCGAAAACTCAATCAAGTAAGGTTATTTATGTTGTTTAAATATTCATTCTTGATTATATGTGTTTTTATATACATGACCCCTATGCTTGAATCGATTCTTGAAGGTTTTGTGAACATGGATTGATTTTAATAAATGAAAAAGTTTTGTTTTCTACTTCCGCTGCGAATCCATGGCTTTTGTTTCACAGAACCTTTCAGTGGTATCAGAGCCTAATCAAGCATGGTCATGTATTTGATGATGGCAATCAATGGCAAAATTAATTAAGATCAAGTTTAATATGGTTAAGAGAAACCATTATGTGAATTTCGGCCATGTAGGCTCCCTCCTTATTTCTTGTTTTGTTCTTGGTTGTAAATGGAAACTAGGGTTTATGTGAAACCCTAGAGGGATTCGGCTATAAAGGGGCTGCCCTAGGAGGTCACGGCCATATGGGGTTTTACCCCTTTGGTGATTAGAGTTTATGTATTGTTAAAGAATCCTTAAAATTTGTTTTAAGTTTTCCCTCAATTCTCTCTCTAATTTTCGGCCATAGCAAGGGATAGTCTCCATGAATATTGATGATTGGGGTTTGTTCTCCATCATGCAATGAAGCTATTGATGTGATCAAAATCCCCAAGGTTAGTCACGGCTCTCTCTCTTCTCTCTCTTCTCATATTCGGCCATCAAGGGTTCTTGAACCCTATAAGGTTCTTTTATTGTTTTGATTTTGATTTGGGTTATGGTAACCCTATAATCAAAGGTTATAATTGAATCTTGTGGTTTTGAAACCCTAAGTTTTATTGGATGATGTTCTTGTTTTTGAGAAAAATGTGAACATAGTTTGTTTTTTGTGAAAAACTAGTCTTGATGGCAATGGGGTTCACGGCCATGGGGTTTTACCCCTTGTATGTTTCGGCCATGAGGGTTTTCACACCCTCTAGGGTCACGGCTATATGGGTTTGAGAAACCCTATTGTGTTTTGCATGTTCTTGATTAAATTTTAAATATGTTTAATCTTGATTCTTGATGCATGCAATAGTTTAATTTAAATTTGTTTAAATCAATGTGTTAATGGAGTTCTTGTTAGGTTGTAACAATGGACATTTAGGGTTCTTCAAAAACCCTAATTAGATTGATGATGGTGGCTGCAAAATGGTTTAGGTAACCCTAAATCATAATAAGGAAATTCCTATTTTGAAAATAGTAACTCTATTAGTCAAACAAGGAAATCCCAAAGTTTCCTATTTTGAAATTTGTCAAGATTAGGAAAGTTTCTTAAATAGTTTTGATTCTTTCTTGTTTTGAATAATTTAATATCTAGGAAATGATGGCGACATATTTTTGTGTTTATGGAAACCCTAAACTAGGATTAGGTAAGGTTAAACCCTAACCCTAACCCTAACCCTAATTCACTCTCTCTCTCTCCTCATTCACGGCCACATGGGTTTGGAACCCTAATGACCTAGTTTTTAATTTTATTTTATGAACCTAATATTCTTCATATGTTTAATGAATGGTTTATGAAGTTTTCAAAATGATTTCATTGTTTTTGAAAATTAAAAATGAAGAATAAAGTAGGTTTGATAAAATTTGTTTTATAAAAACACTTTTAGTGTTCTTGAGAGGTTGAATGATTCATGTGATGAATCAATGGTTTTAATTTGTTAAAATCATTTAGGAATGTTGCCTAATAATGTATAAATATGTTAAAAACGTTTTGGCATGATTTTACATTAATGGAATTGATTTTAAAATGGTTTTAAAATTATTTCTGGGTTGCTATTTTTCAGGACAGCAACCACATAGCTTTTGTAAAATCTAGGAAAAATGCTTTCTGGGATTTTTGAAGCATGCCACCTATTGACTTCATTAATATTAGGTCTTAACAAAGTCTAGGAAGAGTTCCCATGATTCTTAATGACCTACGATAGCCACACTAGAATTTTTGTGATTAAGAGTCAAATCTGCAAAATCTGACTCTCTATCGTAAAAGGCCTCTAATTGATACCAAACGTTGAAATCAAGTTACGAGACCCCTGCCATTGGAAAGAAGACTGAAAAACCTAGTGAAATGAAGTGTTTCCATGACTTAGTTCACTCTAGGTTAAGCCCAATAAAGTCATTTGTGATGAATTTCCTGAATCTGCCATGGTTTGGAGTTCATGTCACAAATCACTTTAAAGTGATACCAAACGTTGGAATTACTTAATGAGACCTATGCCATTTGAAAGAGGACTGAAAATCCTTGTGAAATAGAGTATTCCCACATATTAAAAGGTTGTTTCAATATAGGAAAGATTGGTCCCAAAACAGTAGCTGAATTCTGAAATTTCTGTTGAAAAATGGAAATTGTTTCTTTCTTTGAAATTTTATTTTGAGTTATTATTTATTCCACCTATGTAGGTTAATAGTGATTAATCTACTGAGCTTATTAAAGTGTTAATAGCATGGTTGGAATTGTGAGAATAATTTCTCAAATTAAATTCTTTATATATTTGAAACCCTATTAGTGTCTTTTAGGAGTTTTATTTATATTGAAGAAAGAAACTTATTTTGATCATATGGGATATGATAATAATTTTTTAATGCGATTAAAAGAATTTGATTATTATTATAGGATAATGATAATAATTAGATTATTATTATTATAGGATAATAATAAGGACATGACTTTAATTAATTATATGCCATTTGCCATCATTGCCTTTGCTTTTGTAGCTTTTGTTTATTATGCAATGTGATTGTATAACTGTTAATGGATGATTATGGACTAAAGACCAATTAAAATGAGTTGTGATTGGCCGCATGTGATGTGATAGGTTTATTTGAATGGGTTGTATTTAAATTTATTTAAATTAGGTGATGTAATTATTTGGGGCTTGCATGCCTCTTTCCCTCTCTCTACATCTGTAATCCCCTTCTCCTTAATCCCTTTCTTTTTATTATCTTGTAATTCAAAGAAGCTTGTGGAGGACTCAAGGAACCTGGTGGAGTCATGTACGAGAGGAAAGCAAGGACTTTGGAAGGACTTGGCTTGCACATCAAAGATCTTATAGGAAGATTTTTGTTTATATGTAATAGTTACATAGATTTAATTACGATCACCCAACCCTCCTTATAAACAAAGGGTTCATCTTTTATGGCTCAAAGTTTGAACCCACCCTTAAAAGTCCATAATCTATCCTAGGCCCATTTATATATGTGATGTATGCTAGTTAGGGCCTTGACCTAATTTATTATATGTTCAAAATGAATCTACCCTAGTCTCTCAGAGGACAGTGGGAGGATAATTGAGAACTAATAATAAAAGTAGGTCTAAACCTGTTTAATTATATATGGTGATATATATTTGTGATGCATGTGATGTATGGATATTTATGAAAATGAGACCCTCTTTTACAAAACCCCTATTTTCATAAAATCAAGTTGTAAGGAAGAAGCCTTGGGCTTTATCCTAGCCTCCTACCATTACAAGAAAGGTGAGTCTTTATGGTGGATGTGTTTGGCTGCAGATATGTGGGAACACATTCATTGTGAAGGTTCAAACCGGCTTGTTACATATAGGATATCATGAGGTGCGATAATGGGGCTTACCAAGAAACTAACATGTGAGGGATGCCACATTCAATTGACCATACTCATGTGAATGGTAGGTGTAACT
>JAESVK010069892.1:0-16431 GCA_017140935.1 Hamamelis virginiana
CTGTCTTTGAGTTATGTTTGATTTTAATTATTAAAGGTTAATTAATTAAAAGTCAAACTTAACCAAGAATAGGATTACACTATTCAAGGATGTTTGGTCATGCTAGCACTAGTAACCAAACACTCCTTAAAGAGGAGAAAGTTTATAAATATGAGGAGAGGCAACCCTAATTATCAAGTCTTCACATTCTAGGGTTCCCACCCCCCATAGCCGAATTCTCTCTCTCCTCTCCCTCTCCATGCTAGTTTGTTTCACAAGCGTTGTGGAAGGCTAGAAGGTTCAAGGAATCTTACTCTCGTGTGGATACGCTTTGGAGGTTTCATCTCTTTGAAACTTAGAGGAAAGCTACATCGAAAAACACAATCAAGTATAGTTTATTTATGTTGATTAATATTCATTCTTGTTTGTATGTGTTTTTAATATACATGACCCCATGCTTGAAAAGATTCTTGAAGGTTTGTGAACATGGATTGATTTTATAAAAGAAAAAGTTTTGTTTTTCCTCTTCCGCTGCGAATCCATGGTTTTAATCACAAATCCTTTCAGATTCACCTCCATAAATGATTGCTCAAAGTCATGGTCCTCGAACCCTAAATAATTAAGGCAGGTTTCTAACGGGTCCTTAGACAGAAGACAGGATGTAGCTTACTCTACCACTTTATCAATGATATCTACAAAAGAACATTCCTCAAAGTTATGAGGTTTATTGGCTGCACTATACACTTGCAGCCTAGTTTTCATGTTTCCAAACGACACCTTCATGATGCCAGTCCTACAATGAAGGATTGCATTTGCAGTTGCTAAAAGAGGTCTTCCTATGATCATAGGGATTTGTGGCCTATTGACATCAACGGGCTCCATATCCAAGACTATGAAGTCTGCAGGAAAGACAAAAGAATCTATCTTAACCAAAACATCCTGCAGTACCCCTCTAGGTACCTTAGTGGACCTATCAGCAAATTGAAGTCTAGTAGGTGTGGCTTGGAGTGTCCCAAGCTCCATTTTAGCGTAAACAGAATATGCAATTATATTCACGCTAGCACCAAAGTCAACCAACACTCTATCAATATAATGGCTTCCTAAGAAGCAGGGTATGGTTGGCGTGCCAGGATCTTTTCTTTAATAGGAGCTTGGAATTGGCACATAGCACTGGCTATGTCTACTAGAGTTACAGTTTTAGACAAATGAATGCGTTCCTTTCTTTGCTGTGTGCACATTTCCTTCAAGAATTTTGCATAGGAAGGAATTTGTTTGATGGCATCTAGAAGAGGTAAATTGATATAAACTCTTTTGAAACCTCTAACATATCAGACATGCTAGCTCCTTTCTTAGTTATCCTCTCAGGTGCTATAAGTACAGATGGAAAAGGGGTTTTTGGCACATAAGATGCCAACGGATCGTCTAATACTGAGAGAAAGTTATCCCCCTTTGTATCAAACTCTTTCTCTTTTTCTTTTTCTTTATCTATTTCTTTTTCTTTCTCTACTCTCTTATGCTCCCCAAATTTATTGTCTACAACCTTCCCACTCCTCAAAACTGTAACAACTTTCATATCCTCATTACATTGAGGGTTCTGAGAAGTAGAACCCTCAGCCACGTAAGCTCCCTTAGGATTACTAACTGTTTTACTCGGAAACTTTCCTTCCTCTCTGCGACTAAAGGAAGCCGCTAGTTGGCCCATTTGGGTTTCTAATTTTGAGATTGATTGGGAATGGGAATTAGTGAGTTGTGCAGTGGCCTCTACGCTTTTCAAAGTAGCTAAGACTTGTTCCTCGAAACCAGGCGTTCTTTGAGGTTGTGGTGGTGGTTGAGTCACAGTTTGACTCTGATAATGGGGTTAAGGTGCTTGGGGAGCACCATAGCTTGGGTATTGGGGTTGCACATGTGGTGGTCTATATGGCTGAACACCAGCGGTGTTACCACTGTATGTGGGTCTCACAGGTTGACTAGGATTAGACCCTCTCGACTGGCTTGACCACTGAAAATTTGGGTAAGTCTTCTACCCAAGATTGTAAGAATTGGAATATGGGTCATTCCTAGGTGGTGCATATCCTTGAGCAGCATTTACTTGCTCTTGGACGAACTCAGGGTACTGTCCCGCCATGGGACAATACGGGGTCTCGTGAGAAGGGTCAGTGCAAATATTGCACACCAAGTTGACAGGTTTAACATGGACTTTAGAAGATTGCCCTTGTGCAGCTATTATCTAGTCAAGCTTTTGAGACAAAGACTCTACTTACTTGTTTGCCAAAGCTTGGTGATCCACATCATAGATACCACCCTTCTTGGGAGGATTTTTCTTAGACACAAATTCATCACGGTTGTCTAAGGACATAGATGCCATATGGAAAGAATCCTCACTCAAGGCTTCAAATAATGCCCACATTTCATCATCTCCCTTGCTCAATATTGCTCCCCCACATGCAGATTTAACAGTCTGCGTGTCTCCCTCAGTCAATCCTCTAACAAAAGACTCTATTATTTGCCACTTAGGTACATCGTGATGGGGGCATAACCTTAAAAGTTCTTTCATTCTCTCCCAGGCTTCATGAAACGACTCTTGTTTGTGTTGGACAAAGTTTGTTATGCCTCGTCTCATCTAATGGGTTTTCCCGCGGAATAGAATCTAGACAAGAATAATTTCTGAAGCTATTCCCATATTGTGATGGGGACGGTTGACTGAAGAGTACTGATCCAATGCTTAGCTTTATCCTTTAGGGAGAATGTAAACAAAAAAAGTTTCAGGGATTCTAGACGGAAACCTGAATTCGAATGGTGGAACATATCCCTAGGAATTCATGCAGATGATCGTATGGGTTTTATCTATCTAAGCCATAGAAAATAGGGAGCATCTGAATGGTAGCATGCTTGATCTCATAGATGAGATTCTCAATGTGTGGAATTTGGATACGGGAGGGTGGATTGAAACTGTTGGGCATGAAATGGTCCCTAAGAGTTTTTGGAGCCGGTGGGGTTTGTACAATCTCCGCAGGTAACATAACATTCCGGGTAGGTAACTCAGCCATTGATGAACTCGGCGAAGGTACGGACTCACTGGATTGTCTAAGAGAGGCTTTAGTAGCTCTCAAAGTTCTTTCTAGATCAGGGTCAATAGGTATTACGTTTAACGACAACGACCGCCTACCTCGTACAAACTCACGTTTCCACAGTAATAATTAAGGAATTCAAATAAAATGGTGAAGCAGTTAAGCTTAAGCTTTTAATTTTTATTTTAAGCGCGCGGGAGTGAAGCTCCCAATTCCTGATTAAAGCAACCTGCGAATGGAGATAGGGAATAAATAGTATAAAAGAATATGTATAAACAGTATCAAAGAATATGTAGTATATAATATTAACAGTATTAATATTCACAACTAAAATTAAGTCCAATAATTTCTTTTTATAAACCGTTAAAATTCCCCGGCAACGGCGCCAAAATTTGATCGTCACGGAACAAGGGAGATTATTCCTTGTTAATGATCAAGATTAATATATTTATAAAACCGCGTGTTGTTAATCTCAATTCAATTGTAATTGGTGAGCACGGGTGTGGAACCACTTGGAAATATATAGGTTTAATGCAAGAAACGATTAGATTTAATTAAAGTGAAAGAATAATATCAATTTGATTGGTGGTGAAAAGAGCTTCAAATGGATTGAAGCAAAAACACTGATTTTAATTAAAGCAGATTAATTATGCGATTAATTAGTGAAATGAGTGAAAGCTGGGTGAGAGGTCCGTTGAATGTCAATTATGCACCTTAGTTATAAAATTCACAATATTGTATTTATGTATGGTGGGTCATCCAACTACAAGAAGGAATCCCAAACAGATGGTGAATAACTTATTCGGCATGTTTATCCTTGAAAAGGAATGGATTGTCACGATCCACCTTAATTGGGAACAAAGCTTGCCGGATCGTTATTCATCCCAATAAGTACCATTGCATAATTATATAATTGCAATCACAGATATACAATTATATTATAATAGATTTAGCAATAGTGTGCGGTAAACCTTCACGTCTATGCAATCACATAAATACAATAGTATTATATTAGATTAGCAATAGTGTGCGGTAAAACCTTCACAACTATGCAATCACATAAATACGTATAAAGGGATGTTTATAAACTAGGAATGCGTAAAGAATCCAAACTTCATCCGCACCCTAGCTTGGTAATTAGTTACACATCAATGGAGGAGAATTTCCTTTATCTATGACAAGCTTCCTCAGAATCACGGGATGGAAATAAAATTAAAGCAGAAAGGAAATGACTGAAATAATTAAAGAAAATGGCGGAAGTAAATAAAGAAAATGGCATAAATAAGTAAAGAAAATGGCAGAAGTAAATAAAGAAAAGGGTTTAAGTAAATAAAGAAAATGACTGAATAAATAAAGAACAATCCTCAAATAAGAACTAAGCCATGCATAAAAGTAGAAAAGTGCAGAAAAGTAAATGACAGAATAAAAAACAGAATTGAACTGTAAGATAAAGTCTATTGAATTCGAAAGAGAAATTATCCAAAAGCAAAGTCTTGAACCCTCTTAAAGTCATACAAACCCATGTATATATAGGCTGAAATTACAAAAGACCAAAATGCCCTTGGCATCTTTGAAGAGTATCTAAGAATGCCATCAGCCAACTCATATCTATCGATAGCGAAGTTTGGCTATCGATAGAAGTTCTATAGATAGCCAAGTATGGCTATCGATAGTCATGTTGGTTCTGGTTTGGTTATTGCAGGATTGCTTCTGCAGCCTTCTGAACTTCATCGCCTTGACCTTCAAAGTGAAAAAAGTTCGTCCACTTGATGCTCAGGCAAGCTATCACAAGTGACAGCTCGAACCTGCACGATTCTGTACAGATTTCCTATAAAATAGAAATTGAGCAACTTTCACAGAATTATATAAAAACAGGCTATTATTAAGTAACTAAATACATAAAGGAACACAGTAATACCATAATTGAAGGTATGATTGTGGTACAATCAAACATATGATAAAATAATTGGTAAAAATGGGTTGTCTACAAGTGGCCATATTCATTTTCAATTTTCTTGCATAATTTAATAAATTCGTCACTAGCATCACTCTTGTGGGCAAGGAATAAAACCTATGTATATCTTGAATAATCATCAACTAAGACAAAGGCATAGAGTTTACCACCAAGACTTTCCACATCATTTGGTCCAAACAAATCGAAATGTAACAACTCCAAAGGCCTAGATGTAGAGAGATACATGTTGGGTTTAAAATTAACTTTGATTTGTTTTCCAAATTGGCTTACATCACAAATTTCATCTTTTGAAAAATTTGATTTGGGCAAGCCTAAAAGAAGTTCATTTCTAGAAAGCTTTTGGATTAAATCCATACTAGCATGCACAAGCCTTCTGTGCCATAGCCAATTAGTTTCTTGTAAAACCGAAAAACATGTTACATCTTGAGATGTTAAATCTTCAAAAATTGTGATGTAAACATTTCCAAAATGATTTGCAACAAAGATATTGTTTTTATTTTTATCCAAAACATTACAAGAATTAGAAGTAAAATTAACATAATAACTATTATCACATAATTGACTAATGCTAAGCAAATTATGCTTCAAATTACAAACAAGCAATACATTGTCAATTGTGATAGTGTCATTACCAATATTACCTTTACCAATAATTTTACCTTTGCTATCATCACCAAAAGTTACATAGCCACCATCCATGTAGGTGAGGGAGATGAACTTAGCTTTATCTTCGGTCATATGCCTTGAGCATCCACTATCCAAATACCATTGACCTTTTTTATGAATGGATTTCAAGCATACCTACAAAAATTGTGTAATAGAACTATTGGTACCCAATGCTATTGGGTCCTATAATCGTAGGATTCTCATTTTTTCAAGCTCATTAATGGTAATAATCTTTGGCTCAATGATTTCTTGGATGAGGTTTCATTTCTAATCCAAGCTACCATTTTACTAAGTCCTATTTTACCTCTAAAAGGACATTTGAATGTGACATGACCCATTCTCTCACAATAATTGCAAATAGCATTAGCATTTTGTTTTAAAGCATGAGAGTGAGAATGAGGTTTTGATTTTGGTTTCTTGGTGTCTCTTTTCATTGATGCTTTCACAAAGAAGTCTAAATAGATTGAAGACTTTTTAGTATTGGTTTTTGAAACATAACCTAATCCTTATTTGTTTAGCCCAACTGTTTGAGCACCTAGCAACCTTTCAAAGTTTTCCTTTCCACTTGTGAATTTTGAAATGATTTTGTTTAAGTTTTCTACTTTCGATTTCAAGAATTTGTTTTCATTTTCCAAAATAGAGAAAACATTTGAAGATTTTGAAGTGGAAAGTATCTTTCTTAAGGACTCAATCTCCTTTCTAAGTTTTTCATTTTTCAAATTTAAAACGGAATTTTAATCAACTAATGCTATTTTCACATTTGTGAGAATGAAAAGATTTTTCTTTAATTATTCAAGTTGCTTTGTCAACAAACAGTTTTTATCATGTAAAAGTCTACTTAAATATTGAAAATCCTCCAAGGTTAAATCACATTCATTATTATTACTATAAGAAGCGGATGTTACCTTATCTTCATCATCATTTGCCACGAAGCAATGCTCCTTTATGTTGGCATATAGACAGAAATTTGCATTCTCCTCTTGGATATTTTCTTCATCACTTATTGCATCTTCAAGAGGATCGTCCCAAGTTGATGTAGTGGCTGCCATAGCTTTGCCTTTACCTCTTTGTTCAAAGGTTCTCATTTCGTCATTTCGAAAGGTGTTGGTGTTGGAGTTGTTGGAGTTGGTCTTATTTGGACAATGGGCAATTGTATGACCAAGCTTCTTGCAATTGAAATATCTACCATCATTGTTGTTAGCATATCTCTCATTGCTTTGTCTTAATTGATTTTTGCTCCTCCTTAAAAAGGTATGGAATTTCCTTGTTATAAGGGCCATATCATCTTCATCTACTTTGGTGATGTCAATATCTTCATTTTCTTCAAAAGTTGAAGATCGAAGAGCTAGCGTCCTCTTCGCTTGAGCATTATCCTTCTCATTGAGTATGGCCTCTTTCTCTTTCTTCATCGTTGTTTCATGAGTAATGAGTGAGCCTAAAAGCTCATCAATATCAATCTCATCAATGTCTTTTGCTTCTTGAATGGCGGTGATCTTTGGACTCCATGAAGGTAGTAGAGCAAGGAGTATTTTTGAGATGATGTCATCATTAGAATAAACATTTCCTACAGCTTGCAATTCATTCAAAAGATTAGTAAAACGAGTAAACATATCACGAACATTTTCACCTTCAATCTTTTTAAACAATTCATAATCTTGCCTAAGCAATAGAGCTTTGGAGCGTTTAACTTGCTTGGTACCTTCGTAGGTGACCTAGAGCTTTCTCCAAATTTCTTGTGCGATAGCACAAGCTAAAATTCTATTGTATTCATTCGCATTGAGAGCACAATACAAGACAGTTTTAGCTTTTGAATTAATTTGAAGAATTCTCATGTCCTCGTTGGTCCAATCATCCATAGTTTTGGGAATTTCTTTCCCCTCTTCATCTCTTTTGAAAACTTTTTTATTTCCTTTAATAATAACTCTTCAAATTCTCATGTCATAGGATTCAATCCAATTTTACATTCTATTTTTCCAATGACCATAATTTTCACCATAAAAAAATGGAGGTCGGTCGAGGTTTATTCCCATTTGGTTTGCTATTGATGTTTAGCTCAACAAAGAATATAATAAGCACTTTCTCTGATATCAATTATTGTCCCAAAGTATACTCTAGAGGGGGGTGAATATAGTATTGGCAATTAAAAATAAATTTACAAATGGAATTTGTGTGTTTTTGAAAACTCTAAAATTTTAATAACTAGAATGCAAATTGAATCACAACTCAACAATTAATATAGCAAGTATATGAATTGAAATGCAAGAGATAGAGTTAGAGAGATTCAAACCCAATGATTTTAATGTGGTTCGGTCCCGCATACATCCACGCCTCAAGATCTTCGTCTAGAGGATTAATCCACTATCAATCTCACTTCCGGTGGAGATTAAAACCTTTACACAGCCTTCTTTCGAGGTGGAAGACTCTCACCCACAATCTTCTTTAACGATAGAAGATTCTCACCAACAAGGTTTACACAAAACCCTAATCTCACAAGAAATACAAGTGAAGATGAATGAGCACGAATATGATTCTCAACATACTAAGAATACAACAAATAAGCTCTCAACAAAGTCTCGACAAATATTGAATATAAGAGATGTGAAGAATAAGAGCTTTGAGAGAACTAGAGCTTGATTCTTGAGAAATGGCTTGAGTAGATGAATTAGATTTACTTGGATAAGCCTTGAGATTTTCTTCAAGCTGGTTTGCACAAGTATAAGCTCAAACTAATAGCTTCTCAAATGATTAACAAAGATAGCTCATGAGATTTTCACAGGAAAGCTTGAATAATGAATGCTCACAATAAATGCTCTTAACTATGATGGATTCATTTCAATAAATTAGAGTAAGAGCTCTATTTATAATGCATTTGGTCTCAAATGGCCATTGCAAGTCTCTTTAATCTGATTGGTTAAGAAGGGAGTAGCATGGTGCAATTAATGCTCAGTTTACTATAAGAGGAATTAGTCGTTTCGCTTTTGCAGAGGAATTAGTTGTTTTGCTTTTGCAGAGGAGTTAATCGACTGGAACAAGGGAGTTGTTAGAGGTTTGCCCTAAAACCAATCCTAAAGGGCATATTAATTTCATATTATATTTATTTGAAGGTACAACTTATCGTATGTATTTATATATATATGATAAGGTCCATGAATAAATGATAGGAGAAATATGTATCTCAAGTTGTTGAGATATGGAGACTCATATTTCTCGTACACATTTATTCTAAACAAGTTCCTACTCATAGGTTTATTAAAGTGGATATTTAATAAACCGTTAAGAGTAGCACAGATTTAAACTGGCTCCAATGGGAGGATAGGTAGTCTTTCCTATCGGTGTAGTGACACTATAGTTAATCTGTGGGTGCATATTGGAGAATATGTACACTGAACATGATCTGCTAGAATGTTCTTATGGAGATTAGTCAAAAGAATATTCTTTTGTTACGACCATTAATTTGGTAATCCTTAGACCTGAGGCACCATAGTTATCTTATGCATAGGTCACTTGAGTTTGATAGTATCTCGTATATCCTTAACCACAAGGGTATAATCGGTACTCATTGGCTCTAGTAGGGTTATGTATGAACGTAAATGAGTGCGCAAGAAGGAATCATCACTTTCATCTTTGATGAGAGAGAATGTCAAGGTTCGTTCACAAAGATAATTCTCAGTGTGAAATCCATGGCCATGGTGATAGGTAAACTATGAAAAGTGTTTCAAGAGTTTATCTTATTGAGAATTATATTTTGTGGAACATTTAACAAGTTGTTAAGATATGGTTTGACTTAATAACCATGCCTGAATATCTTAATAGTGACATTAGGGGATGAAGGATTAAGTAACATGAAGGGTTCATATGGTTCCGCTATTCACCCACACCCAGGGTATGTCATGATATGTTGCTAGATGTCACTCATGACCAGTGTAGGCCTATTGATAAAGTGTTATCAATGAGGGCATAATTGGAATTATTCCAATTGAACCTAAAAATAGAAACTTTCTATTTTAGGAGACATAGAGATGTCCCTGTCCACTGCTAGGTTGGGATGAACCCAAAGGGTCACACACATAAGGACACAAGTGAGTTCTTTAAGTTAGGAGAGGGGTTAGTTTCTAATTAATGTAACTTACTTGGTCTCTTTAGTTAAGTGTTAAATAAAGAGGACTAAGTTGCAAAAATTAGAAACCCTAGTATTTGCCTATAAATACAAGGGGATGAGTGCATGCTAGCACTAAGTCCACTCATACCCTAATAGAAGAGGAGGCTATCATCCAAAGAGGACCACCCTAGTGGCCGTGAGCTATGCTCTCTCTCTTGGCCGCGACTAGATCTCTCTCTCCCTCCCATCTTGCATTGATTCAAGTGTTGAACAAGGGCGGGAAGCTTGAAGGGTCTTGTGTTCGTGTGGATACCTTGTAGGCTTCATACACTTTGAAGCTAGGATGCGATCGAGGTTTCATCAAAGGCAATTTTCAAGTAAGTATATTTAAAAGTTGTTTAAATATTATTCTTGTTTTATTCATGATCCTATGCTTGTTTTGATTTCCTGCTTGAATATGAATGGTTGGATTCTTGTTATTATAATTTTTTATAGTTTGTCTTCCGCTGCGAATCCTCCCTGCGCATATTCTTTCAGTGGTATCAGAGCCAAATCAAGCATGATCATGAATAAATGATGGCATGTGATGGCTTTAATTAATTAAAATTGTTTTAATAAGGGTTCTTGAACCCTATAGAATTCGGCCATAGGTATTCTTGGAGAATTCTTGTTATTTTGGAGTTATGGCAAGTAGGGGGCATAGAACCCTAGCTCTAGGTGACGGCTACACTTGGGGACAGCCCCTATAGTTGACGGCCATGAGGGTTTTCTCCCTCTAGGATGTTATGTTTTTAGGGTTTGATGAAACCCTAATGCATGTGGCGGCCTCTCTCTCTCTTCTCCCTTTGATGTACGGCCACTAGGGTTTCTCAAACCCTAGTTGGTTGTAGATGATGGTTAGTTAATGATTTGGGTTTTAGAAACCCTATAATCAATGGCCATGATTGATTCTTGGTTTTTGGAAACCCTAGGATTGAATGGATGACTTTCTTGTTTTTGGAAACTTTTGATTTTTAGAAACTTGTTGTTTTTGAAACCTTATTGTTTTGGAAACTTCTTGTTTTTAGAAAGTGCCTGGTTTTAGAAACTAGAAAGCATCATTGTTTGGATTTTAGAAACCCTAGCATATTTGGCAACTATGGGTTTAGGAAACCCTAAGGGGTTCACGACCATGAGGGATATTCCCCTCTGGGATTACGGCTACTAGGGTTTGGAACCCTAAAACATGATTACATGGATTCTTGATTATTTTTAAAAGTGTTTAAATTGAATCTTGATACTTGTATCTTGCTTAATTTAAAATTGTTTAAATTTAAAGTATTAATGGAGCTTTGTTAATGGTTAACAATGGAGGCTATTAGGGTTCTTTGAAACCCTAATACAATTGACATGGTGGCTGATTTTTAGGTTTAAGAAACCCTAAAATCATATATGGAAAGTTTCTTGATTTGTTTTAGAAACCCTAATTCAAATCTTGCAACATAATAGTTTCCTATATTGAATTGTTCAAGTTTTAGGAAAGTTTCTTATTTTGATTTGATTCATTCCTATTTTGAATAATTTGATTTTAGGAAATATGACAAACCTAATTAGGGTTTATGGAAACCCTAACATGATAGGATTAGGTAAGGTTTGAGAAACCCTAACCCTAACCCTAACCCTAGCTCACTCTCTCTCTCTCACTATGTGGACGGCCCCAAGGGTTTTGGAAACCCTAATGGGCTTTGTCCTTTATTTGGTTTCATACCTAATGTTCTTCAAAATGTTTATAAATCGTTTATATTGTTTTCAAAATTATTCTTGATGTTTTTGAAAATCAAAATTGAAGAACAAGTAGGTTACATGAAACTTGTTTTGTAAAAACTCCTTTTTTGGTGTTCTTGAGAGTTTGAGCAATACATGTGATGTATTAACATTTTAATTCATTTAAAATGATTTAGGTCTGTTGCTTAATGATATATTAACATGTTAAAATCATTTTGACATGATTTTATATTGTTTGGATTAATTTTAAAATCGTTTTAAAATTAAACAAGGTTGCTGTAATTTCTGGGCAGCAACTATGTATGTTTTGTAAAATCTATGAAAAATGGTTTTATTGATATTCAAAGCATGCCACCTATCGACTTCATTAATATAAGGTCTTAACTAAGTCTAGGAACAGTTCCCATGATTTGTTATGACCTAGGTTAGCCGTATTAAGTTTTTTGTGATTAAGAGTCAAATATGGAAATTCTTACTCTCTATCACAAAAGGCCTTAAATTGATACCAAACGTTGGAATCAAGTGATGAGACCCCTGCCATTGGAAAGAGGACTGAAAAACCTAGTGAATTGAAGTATTCCCGTGACTTAAATTCGTTCTAGGTTAGGCCCCATAAAGCCATTAGTGAAGAAATTCTAGAATCTGCCCGGATTTGGAGTTTAGGTCACAAAATGCTTTAAAGTGATACCAAACGTTGGAATCACGAAACGAGACCTATGCCATTCGAAAGAGGACTCAAAATCCTTGTGAAATAGAGTATTCTCACATATTAAAAGTTAGTTTTAATATAGGAAAGATTAGTCCTAAAACAGTAGCTGAATTCTGATTTTTTTGTTGAAAAACAGAAATTGTTTCTTTCTTAGAATTTTCATTTTGAGTTATTATTTATTCCACCATTGTAGGTTAATAGTGATTAATCTACTAGGCATATTAAAGTGTTAAATGCATGGTAGGAATTGTGAGAATAATTTCTCAAATTAAATTATGTATAATTAAAACCCTAGTTGTGACAATTAGGGGTTTTACTTGTTTTAAGCAAGAAGCTAGTTTAGTCATATAAGATATGATGGAATCCTTTTAATAAGATTAAAAGGACTTTATTATTATTATAAGATAATGATAATATCTTTGTTATTGTTATGAGATAATAATAACATGACTTTAATTAATTATATGCCATTGCCATCATTGCCTTTTTACTATATGTTGCTTTCTTTTTATGCAATGCGATTGTATAATTGTGAATGGATGATTATGGACTTAAAGACCAATTAAATGAGATGTGATTGGCCGCATGTGATGTGTATGGTTTATTTTTGGGTTGTATTTAAAAGTTTTTTAAATGTGGTGATGTAATTTAATTGGGGCTTGCATGCCTCTTTCCCTCTCTATCCCTATGTATCCCCTTATTCCCTTAATCCCCTTCTTTCTTTTATAAATTGCATTTTCAATTCAAGAAGGCGAGTGGTGGACCCGAGATGCATGGTGGAATCTTGTTCGAGAGGAAAAGCAAGGACTTGAGAAGGACTTGGCAAGGACATCAAGATCTTGAAGAAGATTTGTTTGTCGCTATGTAGTAGTTACATAGGATTTTATTACGATCACCAACCCACACTTTAGACCTAGGGTTCATCTTTTTGGCTCAAAGCTTGAACCCACCTTGAAAGTCCATAATCATACCAAAGGCCCATTTATATATGTGATGTATGCTTGTTAGGGCCTAGACCTAATTTATTATATGTTCGAGATGAATCCACCATAACCTCTAGGAGGACAGTGGGAGGATAATTGAGGACTAATAATAAAATTTGTCTTAACTAAATATGTATGTGATATATATTTGCTTATATGCATGTGATGTATGATGTTAAAATGAGACATTTCACAAAACCCCTTTATTACAAAATTAAATTGTAAGGAAGAAGCCTTGGGCTTTATCCTAGCCTCCTACCATTACAAGATAGGAGAATCTTTGTGGTGGATGTGTTTGGCTGCAGATATGTGGGAACACATTCATTATGAAGGTTCAAACCAGCTTGTTACATATTGGATATCATGAGGTGCGATAATGGGGCTTACCAATAAACTAACATGTGAGGGATGCCACATTCAATTGACCATACTCATGTGAATGGTAGGTGTGATTTAACTAAAGTACACTAACCAAGAAACTATTATGTGAGGTTACTGTATTTTAGAGGCTAAAGGATGATTGGAACTTGCTTAGGTGAAGCATTAGGATAAAGAGTTATCCACTCATTAAGGGTTAGTATCCAAGAAACTAACATGTGAGGGTACTAATTCTTAATGGGACCCCAATCCCTACTATGGAAATTCAATCTTTTGAAATTCCCAAGTCTCATCCTAGGGTGTATGGGATTTGAACAAAATAGTGGGAGGTAACATAGAAATTAAAGACCAAAAATTTTTATGTTTCTTTAATATGAAATTTATTATTATTTTCTGTTGTAGATAGCTCATCTAAACCTACTTTCTAGAATATTTAAATGACAATTGTTTAACTAATCCAAAACTTCCAAGACTGGTTTAAGAAACCTAGTCTTAGCTGCTGATAAAATAGACTACGTGGTTAATGCCCCATGCCCCAATGTTTTGTCATAAGGGGGCATATAAGGAGAAGAAAGACACTTATAGTAAGTGACTTGACAATGATGTATGGTACATCTGAGGGAACCTTGTGGTTCACAGAATAGAATTGTAAAGTACAATCCTATTAGTGAACTCTTCTCCTATAAGATAATGAATGGGACATCTGTTAATGAGCTCTGTCTCAAGATGATCTAGTACATTCACTCGGTGCATGATCTTAAGTGTTAAGATCACTGCTGAAAGGAGCATTGACATCTTGCTTCATTCCCTTCCTGCAAGTCGCAAGTAATTCATCTAAATCTTTCCCTCACTGATTTGATGAATATGCTAGTGAAAGTTAGGAGACCTTAAAAAAGGAACCCAAAGGGAATGTTTTGGCTATCAATGGAACTTCCACTTCTAAGACCGAACCTAAGGGCAAGGGAAAGAAGAAGAAGTCTCATGATAAGCCAAAATGAGGCATTAAGAAAGAGAAGTCTAAAGGAAAGAGTTTCAAGTGCGGTAAGTTATGTCATTGGAAAAGAAACTGCAAGGAGTACCTAGTTTGAAGAATGGTTCTTCTAATGGTACGTCCTATGCTTTATTCATTTACAAATTAATAATTAGAATTATTCTGCTTATGGTATCCGATACCTAGTTGTGTTTTATAGTACAATACGATTGTATGTAGAAACAAATGGAAGTGGAAGATCAAGTAGATGTCAAGCTTTCTTTGTTTGGAAATGAATCAACAGTTGATACATTTAACATTGAAACTTGATACTTGGTTAGTTTATTTAGAGTTCATAGAAACTTCATTAATATTGCCGAGTGTTTTAATACTTCTTAATTGAAGTTTTATTTAAAACAGTTAATTCATAATATTAGATATTTTGGATTAATTCTGGCAATTGATTTAAAGTTCTATACTCTTTATGAATGTTTTGAATAAATGCATGAAATGATATATAAGGATTCAACCTTAAGGATCACATTAATAAATGAATTTTGATTCATTAATTAATATGAACCAATCACCTTATTTTATAAGGAGATTAAAAAGGGTAATACATAAGATGTATAAACCTTAAATTTTAGTTTGTATACTTCATAGCTATTTGAATGTTTGAAAGCGTTCAAATGATTCAAAACTATGAATATTTGAAGAGTTCAAATAATTCATATGAAGTAAAACTAAAAGAAAAATATGAGAATATTTAGTTGAATCTTATATCACTAATAGACCTTAAATATGTTAAACAATAAAGTTTTGATATTATTTGGAAATATGAGATATTTCAAATAAACTTCAAAAGTTTGTTTTCTCAAATAAAGAGTTATTAGAAAACAGTGTTTCCACAATAGTTGAGAACTATACCTTTATGAAACATCAAAAGGAAATTTATGTTATTTAAAAGTTTAATACATAAGATACCTTGTTTCAAAAAGGAAAGTGGGAGCATGCGAGTCATCGATATTATTCTTGATTTTCTTTATAAAGTACATACTTTAAATACTAAAGTAGTATTATGAATTCTATAACCGTTATAGGAATTCAAATCTCTCAAAAATTCAATTTTGTGAGGGATTTCATATGAGCAAAATATTTGGGAAATATAGAGACTCATACGAGTAAAACTTATGTACTTAAGTCAATATCATTTATGCTACAAATGGTTGTTAGCAGATATTGATTGATGATTCAGAATAGGGATTCTGAATAGATACAAGTATATTCTTAAAAGAGTTTAAGAATGAAATATTTGCATGTATAAAGAAATTTTATAAAGGGATGCTATTTACAAATTGCCTAAAAGGATGTCTAGAGTATGGCGTTTTCTTTCGAGAACACAGGTCTCATTTACTAGGACATCAGAGTTGGCAGAGGATATTAGTTTAATTACTATTATTGAAAATAATAATATGCAAAAGGAGTTTTGCATAAATCTACTTTGCCTTAACACCTGTATGTGTTAGAAGCCTTGTCTTGCGAAGGCTAGTATACGATACTATGGTGATTGGCTTTAGTGCAAGTGGGAGATTGTTAGAGGTTTGCCCTAAAACCAATCCTAAAGGGCATATTAATTTCATATTATATTTATTTGAAGGTACAACTTATCGTATGTATTTATATATATATGATAAGGTCCATGAATAAATGATAGGAGAAATATGTATCTCAAGTTGTTGAGATATGGAGACTCATATTTCTCGTACACATTTATTCTAAACAAGTTCCTACTCATAGGTTTATTAAAGTGGATATTTAATAAACCGTTAAGAGTAGCACA